>NW_019091396.1:1152516-1165297 GCF_001949145.1 Acanthaster planci
TTGATATGCGTTGGGTAAGGGCAAAACCTGTTATATAAAATTAATTCATTTCACTCAAAATAGTTCATACCCCAAATAAAAATTCTCCAAATTCACCTCCAAACTGGTCCTTAAACTGTCTAATACGCTTGGCTTAGGATTAAATAATGATGACAAGGTTTACTCACATGAGGGAGGAAAGAAAAATGTCGCCTTCAAATCGGAAACAGTCTTGTCCTCAAGCTCAATGTTGCTGTCTTGAACTGTATGTTAATGTCCTGAAGACAACGCTACAGCGCAGCCAACCAAGTGGAGCATTCATAAAAAAGCATGCCGTGTTGGCACACGTGCACTGATGACTGTTTCCTGAATAGCACAATGTCTGCTGAACAACTCAATGGATCAGGTGGTCATGGGTTGCTACTGAATGTTCACTACTCGGGAAACAGTCGTCAGCGGGTGTGTGCCTACATCATGTAGGCCACTTGCCTGCCAGGCCTCCATGCCTGAAGGCTAAACTTTCATAGGGTCATGACTGTCCGAAATAGTTGGCAAAGTGTAACATAGATCTACAACTACAAGCTACATTCATGACAATCAATGGCATTAGTACGTTACAGTAATTACTCTAAACTCATTACAACTCAGTATTACATTTAGGATTAAGAAAAACTAATTACTAACCGTTAAATCAAACCTCAAGGGGATAATTCTTCCAACAACCGGAGACACCTCAAAACGTCGTTTTGTAGTCACGCCATGGAGGAATAAAAATGCACAGAGCCAGGCATTGCACTCAGCCACATTACATGTACATGTACATTGTACATGTATTAACCCTGACAGCTCCTATTCAAAACAACGGCGGGGTACCGTAGCTGAGACGGCACCCGACTAAATTCAACCCCGAGCGGAAGAAACGAGGGCGTGTTTTTTGGTACTCACAAAATAGTGTAGCGCTGCGAAGCGCCGCTGTGCGGCGCTACACTATTATCTTTGGCACTCACCACTGATCTCTATCAGTGGTACTCACCAAAGACATAAATAACCATAAATAAATGTCTGTGGTACTCACCGCATACCTAGGCTCGCCATGAGGCAGGCAAGTGTCTGCAGTGTTGACTCTCGTGAAGAGGTTGACCTCCATTTTTTCACTTGAAATTCACAATTATGGCCAGAAGATCACTTTTCGTTTCAATTTCATGGGGGTTAGCCACGAAAAAAATTTATCCGCCTTTGAACGAGGATAGGCCCTACCCCCAAAATAGCAGTAAATCTAAGCGCTCATTGTAGCTGCCCGCCTCTGTCCAAAATAACGGTCCACAATCAAGTTGGGGCTTTTGTGAAAGAAATCAGTCCTAAATTCGGGATTGATAGAAATATTTCTATGATGCCTCCTGATTATGGCCAATCTTATTGTAAAAATCCCGTGGGATCACAAAATATTAGTGAGCTCGCGCGCAGAAACAAGATTTGGCGGAATGCACCCTTACACGCAGAACGCATGCAAGAACCCACTTGTACTGCCCGTCTTTCTTTTGCCGATTGGGGGTGCACTTCAGCTCGGGGCGGATAGGGAATTTACACATAATTCCATCCATTAAAATTCAATGAAATCATTTTTCGATTGTAAAAAAATCCTCTCTTTCCTTAATATGGCCCATAGGGATTCAAAACTATGCGAAAAAACATGGCAAAGAAGAGATAGCTGCACAGAAGAGCAAAAAAGGTTGAACATTAATTTTGGAAGCACATGTAAACAAATACAGGCAATTGTTTGTCCAATTGTTTGTCCATACTTTAAAAAAAAACCTAGACTTCAAATCTGAAGCTACAGACTCAAAACCGAAGCCTGTCCCTCTTCATATCTCAAAATTAGTTTTACACTCATCCTCAAAAGCTTCACAGATTGACAGCCGATTATTCCCCGGAAAGAACTGAAAGACCCCGTACCCACAAAACAAAACGAATCAAACACCCCGCAAGGCGGATTCTGCCGCTACTGCGACATCTGCTCCAATTTTAATTATCTTTGTCGCTTACTTCGCAAGGCCAATCAAGTCATGATTTTGCAACAACAAATGATTTATTTGTGTAACGAGCTTAGGTTTCCTGTTTTCTACATAATCATACAATCATGTCACGTTTACTTTGTACCTTTATTAATCACAGTACTGATATGAATATTTGATTAGACTATAACACACTACAAATTTGGAGCTAAACTCATGTTTCGTTAATGAGACAATTTATACACACTTCACATCTTTTAGACTGCAACTCTGCATACGGAAATAGCTAACGTGTAGCTGATGTCATAACAAAGTTGCAATTCTGGTACAGCGCAAGAAAACGCCGGGTTCTGCAGTTAGTTAGTTTTTTCTTTCAATAGAAGGACGTAAATGATTAGATTACAATTTGGACGTCTTTCTGCATATTTTACATTATTCACGACGTATAAAAAGTGTAAACCAGCGCAACAAAATTCAAGAATCTGTACCCACCTAAGGAGGCAATTATGAGTTAGTATACTCTTTAAGTTGATCATTTATTTCGTACAAAACAAATTTATTGATCATTTTCCCCATGTCCTGCATCAAAATCTGTTAGGAACAAGGCATTAATAACACTGCAATACTGTTTTAACCAATTCCAGCTATCGACAGTAAACACTTCATCTCCAATAAAGCAAACAGAACAGTTCCTATGCCAGGCTTCATGCAATACAGAGTCCTCTGGTTGACTCATATACACGAGTTAAGTAATAAAGTTGTTCTAAACACAGAATACAATATCAGTTGAACTGGGAAGGTCAACATCCCTACAGCTATAGGTTAAAGACTCACCTCTTCTCTCCCCCCCAAAAAAAAAATCCCACAAACAAGAATTATGTACGAGATCTACTCCCATTTTTATTGAGCAACATTCGGATTTCTTAAAAAGACATTTCTGAAGCTTTCCCAAGCTAGACCATTCCACAGTCTTTCCACAACAGTAAAAATTATTCTGAATTTTTCAATCACCAAAATGTATCCAACCAACTTGATATTTTTTCCTTTCGTTTTCTGCAATTTTTAGGCGGTACTCGAGTCCTTGCCGTCAAACCTGACGTCATCGTCGGAGGGTGAATACACCGCGTTGTCAAAGCCGGTGGTGGTGGCGTTGCCAAAATCCGGGGCTTTGAGCGCGACTTGGCGATGTTTCAGGAGGAAGTAGCCGAGTCCCAGGAGGAGCACTACGGCAGCGAGGGTACCAATGACGATGCCAGCAATGGCACCCCCTCCAAGACCTGAAAGCAGAGAAAGATACCAGGGGGAGGTTCAAACGCTAGGTAGCCTCTCTGTCTTCATCTCAGGCTTCACCTGGTTTTTAACACCCTGGCTTTAAAGCTTTTAGCTCAGTAATAAGTCAGATGAAGTTCCTCAGTTTTATGGGAGCTTGAGACGAAATAAACTCTGTCGGTTGATCTCTACGACATTCTGTATTTTAAAGAGTGCCCATTCAAATTGTCTCAAAAGTTTTTTGTGCTTATGAAGATATGAAGACCGTGATGTCGTCTGCAAGGAAAATAGGTTCAAAACGACAAAAGTAAAAAAAAAAACACTTTACCCCTTTGTTGGCCTGGCGTTGGTTTTGGTGGGGGTTCTGTCAAGAAAAAAGAAACTTGAAACATATAAATTTGCTCATGCCTGAAAGAGATGGCATTCAATTAGAAGCAATGAGTGCAGAAGAATTCGTAATAAGTTTGATGGAAGAAAGCATAATGGCAGACACACAATGCCCTGCTGAACTCTCCAATTGTCTTATTTATTTTTAGTTCGAGGGGGTGAAAGTTGGAACATTCCTGTTCCTGGCCCCAAGGGACCCCATTTATAGCTATGAAGTACAGTTCACAAGAGTTTCCAATTTGTGAATGCAAATTTACGTTCAAAACATCCGAAGAAAAAAGTTTATTAGAGTTTATTTTGATGTTACATGCAACAGAAAATGTTTCAACTTTCTTCTTATAATAAATTGGACCATCACACCAATCATTTTGGGAGACGATGCATCCAACAAAAGGATGAAAAGAAACGAGGGTTTATAATTATCCCTGATAAATGACCTGCCAAAGCAACTGAATCACCAATAACAGATGATTTTTAACGAGTTTATATGGAACAACTTATGTTCCAAATATCTTAGGTCCTCAAAGAATTTCGAATCTTTCAGAAACTGTTTTTCAACTTTCATACAGGAACTTGAAAATCTGCATTTCACATAAAAAAGTAAACACAGTTGCTCAGTGTTTATTTAAACTAAAAGAAGGCTCCAGAAAAAAAGCCGGAGTGTCTGTACAACAGTTGTCATGAAGTCACTAATTGGATTGTCTTATTATGAGTTACCTGTTTGATTCAATGTTGCTTGTGTTCCACCAGCTTATAGATAAAAGAAATTGAGAGAGCTTAAAGTTGTGCATTTGAATATACAGCGTTTGCTTTACTGGAAATGCAGAATAAACAATACTAGGAATAAAAAAGTACAACATGAAAAGTGAGTTGCCTGAATTATACAGAGCTTCTTTTTTTTAGAGAGACTGTACTTCCATCTTTGCATACTCTTTCACAGTAATTATATGATAAACAAAAAGTGCATGCAGGGGGATTTGAACCTGCGACCTCCAGAAAACAGTACAAATGCTCTACCAACTGAGCTACCCAGCCCTGTGCTGGAGTTGCTCCCAGTTGACCCATGCCTTTGTTTAGGGCAACCATCAACAGGCAAGGTTTCATTTCACTGCAATACTACAAAGTTTAGTGTGGAATTGTAGTATTCCCCAGCATTTCTGTCTATGGGTTCTGTGCACGGATGACAAGCTGCATCCATAACAAACCGGGGCTTGAAGTAAAGTAAGAGTCTGTGATGAATGACGGTGGTGATTTCCATTAGTGTAACATTGCCAGCTATAGACAAATCCAGTGTTGTAGGCCTCGAGACCTGGTCTCGGTCTTGACGGAGTAGGTCTCGGTCTCGGTCTCGGACATCAAGGTCTTGGATACAACACTAGACAAATCCACCGACTGTGGTAATCCTATCACTAGTGATTTGTGGTGGCCCCCACCAATGGCAGTATATGCTTTGTGATAACTATTGGAGACAGCCACTGTTCCATGACAGTCGCTCCGTTCAAACCCGACACAACCTTCCGTCATCAAATGGAGGCCATTGGAAATGTCCTGTTCAAACTTGCTGGATCTATTTACAGCCGATGCGTGTGGTGGCGGTGGGTTGGCACAATCGACAAGATTTCATTCACCCACCATGCCCAGTATTAAATAAAGTTTATGCTTTCATTCTCAACCTGCCCTGTGTATTCATCATCAGAACACTTACCAGTAGTCCCTGGTGGTGGTGGGTTGGTATCAACTACAAAACAGACCAAACAGTACAAGACATGTTGGAAAAACTGCCCTGAACAAGGAACTTTACAGCGATTTACTTGAAAGATTGAAGGACTTATAATTATGAGCCCTTGTCATCAAGAGTGACTTTATGTAGGACTTCCCCTTCAGTAACTCTTCATATTGAAGTGGGCCAGGTTTAAATATCTAGTTTACCCTTCACTTAATACAAAATTATTGCAAATTGCAATCTAATCCAACCATTCTGAGAGCATATAGGGAAATTCACTAGCTTTTTTTCGCTGTGATTCAAACCTAAGCCTCTTACGGTCGTTGTCTTAGCCAAGTGACCACCAACCTTCTCAGAATCAGCTGAATATTCAAACCCACTGTACACATAGCTATGGAGTACAGCAGTCAATGACCGTCGATGGGGGTAGATGGAAAAGAGGGCCAATTTATTTTTGTAAATGCAAAGGATCAGACTATTCAATAGGCACAGTAAGGCCTGCCAAAAGTTTGGGGGCCTGCAAAACATTTGATGGCCCACGAAAATGCCCCAGTGTGACTCATAGCACAGTTCTTAATGGTTCGGCAGTTCTCTTGGAATGTTTAATTGTGGGGAAAGGGAATTCAAACAAGCTAGTGCACAGCTCGCCATCAACACAAACTGTAAAGCTCTACTGCTTACAGCACTATGAAACTGTTTCACTTTGAAACTAGGACGGACCAGCTAAGGCCCAGGTCCGAGGGAATGCTTAATCCCGTCCAGGGTGAATGACCCTACCCATCTGGCAAATGAAGTTATGCTTGGTGTCACAAGGTACCCCTTCCCACTTCTGGCGGTTGGTGATTCGCACACAGTTGTTGTTGGTCCCCTGGTCGGGCTCTTTGTCCCAGTTGCGGTAAGTGTGGGTGTTGTTGTTGACCCAACCAAACTTGCCATTAGCCTGCAAGAGCACAGTCCAAAATTCCAAGGGGTTGATAACATGAATGACAACGAAGCATTAACTGGTAAACTAAAAGATGTAGTTTCTTGACAATGTTTTGATTGTTCCATACTCCACCGTGAGCAAGGGGCCACGAGATGGAGTGTTTTTACATTGTAACAACGGTCATTCAGCAAGGACTCAATGCACTTCCCATGCACAGGTTTCTGCAGGTTGCTGAGCAAGGGTTACCGGTGTCTGTTGGAATGTAAAGTCTGCAAGTGCACTAGGCAATCAGATGAAATGATTCCCACCAGTGTCTCTCCACTGTTACTGAGGGATTGCATGAAGTTAGAGTGAATAGGGGTGTTGCAAATTTATGCTTATTATTCTAATCAGAGATATTTCCATAAACAGTCAGGCCTAAGCAAATCTGCACTGTGTTCTGTTCTTGTTGACCGCCATCTGCTTCATTTAACAAGCAGTAGTTATAGCACAGTGTTCAGGCTGTGTCTTAATTGCTTAGCCATAGCCAGGAATGGCACATGTGCTGATGGAGTCCCCTGCCCATAGACCTATGTGTTTTTGTCAGCCACTACCAGCTAATCTGGACATGAAAACTTACCCCTCTCCTGAGCCCTATCCAGGCATCTTTGATTGTGTAGTAGAACAGCAGCGTCTCCATGAAGCCTTCCTGGTACCCGTTGGCCACGCTGGGCAGCGAGGCTCCGTCCTGCTTGCACTGGGCCAGGGCATCATCAAAAGATTTGAGCTGGTCCTTTCCCAAGTAGGCCTTGTAGCAAAGCCTGTCAAACCGATAGTAGTTTTTCTGGTCACAGGTATCACCCGTGGGGTCATGAGGCAGTTTAGGATCTGGAAAACAGATAGGGAAAAGGAAAGAGGGGCTATTATAGTCAACTGATGACTGAAAAACAAATCGTAAATT
Organism: Acanthaster planci; assembly: GCF_001949145.1. The sequence goes on from NW_019091396.1 coordinate 1,159,752, forward strand.
AATTTTTGTATTTGATGTTTTCCTCCAAACCGATGTGTTGTAAAAGCTGTACACTTGGGCTCTTCCAAGGCCTACTGAAAAACAATGAGCTTATTTAACTTGAACTTGAGCCCAGGACCTCCTGTCTTAATTTTAAACTTAAATCTCATAAAAATCTGGGTGCAGATAGTTTTTAGTTCTAAACTTGGTTATTCTAGAGGCGGCCAAAGACTTGGTCATGGCTTCCCTCATAATAAGTGATCAATTTTGTTTGTTTGTAAAGGGGAAGCCACATCTGCAAAACTGCTGGAAATGTTCTCAATAAAATTAGCATCTATAAAATCTTTATAGCCCTTGACCGTTCTCTTGAGCTCTCACTGGAAATCATGTCTGCTCCAAAATGCTCAAACTATGGCTGGATGTGAGCCAGCGAAGTTCGTCCAGTGGTTTTGGCCAAAAGGGAAGTCTTGAGTTTCATAGGCAACAAAGCATCCTAAACTCATCTGCGGATGGAGTTTTCTTTTCAATATTAGTTATACAGACTTGTTTTAGGAGACGCACCTGCTGTATTGTATCACACTCTCATGCGCGGGACTCACAACCTACAACTGGACGCAAGGGGACGTGCATTTTGGCTTGTTCATCTTAATGCCCCGCATGCAGAAGAGGCATTCAACACACACTGTACAGCCTGCATGCAAGCATCGTTTCTCTGCAGTTTTAGCTTCTAGTTTATGTCGTGGAACGAGTCTATTCAGAACTTGGCAATGGACAGACCTGCAGGTTTCTGGCAGAAGTAGCCCCCTCTGGCACTTGAGTGTGGCCCCTCGTCTCCACAGAGGCTGTTGCTCCACATGCCTGGGTAAATGGGGTCTTGGTTCATCCGGACACACTTGAAATCTTTGTTCTATTGAGATAGACAGCAAAAGACAGATAACAGAGTATGACTGCGCACACTTTGTAGCAATGGTCATCCATTTTATTCTCTGGCATGTATTGCCATCGCTTTGTGTACAACACATAACAGTTCCATTTCTTCAGCAGTGGTGCTCAATCATTCTCAGACCTTGAGGTTCCAATTTAACAGATCTGCCGAACAGTTGGCAGAAAGGTTTTGTTCACTAAAGCAGAAACATTTGCTGACCGTAAGCACTATTCCATGACAGTGCTTGGCGTGGTTGTGCTTACTGCTGCGCATAGAAATTTCCATTGTTGTGTCACTATAATTGAAGCAAAGTTTTCCTTTGCCTTTTGCCGTGCTTACTTCATACAGTCTCCACAAATTACACGATGCCTCTGTCAGCATAAAACCATGTGCTTAGCAGTGCCGTGAAATTGGGCCCCACTTGAGGAATTCTAAGCCATTACCTAGGAAATTAATACCAATGCATTGTAATATTCATACCAACACAGAAACTTCCGCATCTTTCATCCCCCATAATTATATTTAAACTTTCTACAGATAAAATTTTAACTTCAGATCACCTTCGAGTATGGTCTGGAGAGAGAATCTGTTAACATAAAAGTTACCTACTCCTGGCCTGGTTAAGGGATTGTGGGTCAAAATTACAACTTAAACTACGTAGGAAAAGCAAATTTAGTCACGTTTTGGTGACTGAAAATGTAAGACTCAATCACTATGGACAGTGACACAGGTTTAAACAATTGACCTCAAGTTAAATGAATTTTTAACTCTCTTCCAAGCCCTTGAATACTTTCCAGTGTTACATTTTTGCAGCTTACAGCTGTCTGAAGAAATCAGAGATGTACAGATAATGAACACTTGTACACTGCAATTTCAAGACAGCCGATTGTCATGTGCACAATTTATGTATGACATTTGGAGTATTGAGCTCAGATGAAACAGACCCGACTCAGGGATTGCATGGATTTGTGAGACTTGTCACAGGGAACTATAAATTGGGAAATGAGGTTTCATTACTAAAAATGCTTACCGACATGTCAGGGAAGTTCTTGTCCCATTGCTTGAAATGGAAGGGTGTTCCGTCTGCCCATTCAAAGAATCCAGTGGATCTCTTGCTCAGCCCAATCCACGCAAATGTCCGCCTCTCCTCTGCAATCATCCCTTCCAGTAAAGCTGAAGACATGGAGGGATTTTATGTTAGCAAATGTAGAAGGATGTATGACTTCTAATTATCTGAAAGAGTTAGAATGCACTTTGCTTTTGGAAGCAGGAACTTAGGACCATGTTTTGAAAGCTAGGAAGAACAACCTGGAGAATCTTTGGGACCAGGTCAAACACAACACCCACCTGAATTGTAAACAATTGTGACATCGTAATGCAATTTCAGGGTGCAAATTTACAAACTCTGAACAAATCTCAAGTTTGTCAGATTTCATTAAAAAATGCCTCTCAGAATCAACATCACATCTGCGATAGCTTTTAAAGCAAGAATTAATCAGCTGTGAAGCAATTACTTGTTCAGTCGTCAAAGCAACTGTAGTAAATGATGTGATTTCAGTTTTTTTGTGTATAACTTGGAATAAAATGCGGGGATTTCTCCATTCAACCTGACCCCTACTACAATTAAGCTGATCTGCACCATTCTTAAATACACGTACATGTAGTAAGGTTTATGACTGTCCGCTGGTCAACTGATGACGTAAAATTGTAACAAAGAACTCTGCTGATCACAGCTTGCATTTTCTGTGTTCCACCACAAATTGACCGAACATTATGAAGATCAATCAATAATTTCTGCTAAAAAAATTGGAATGGAGATACACAAATGTACCAAGAGTAAGACCAATTTCCGTTGCAAAATGAACATGTCTGTGACAAGCTCCACCCCTCAGCTCACAGCATCAAATACCCTCAGCGGAAAAATACTGACAAAACAAGTCCGATTCTTCATCTGAAATGACCCTTTAAAACTTGTTAAAACCTGCACAGGACGAGATTCTGAACTTACATTGGACATTTTGGCCATACACTGTTGCCAAGTTGCCACCTTTGGCATTGCAATCTGCTTCAGCATCCGGCCATGTTTGCATTGTGGGTTCACTCCTGCCGAATGCTCCATAACACCAGTTGTTCATACGGAACCAGCCTTTTTCACAGCCTCCCTCTATTGACAGAAAACACACAACAAGAAGGATGAATAAGGAAACGCGTCATCAAAAGATTCTGGAATGGTCCAAGAAACTGGAGTAATACCTAGCAGATCTGGAGGGGTGGATGTAACTAAGGGCTATTTTGTTTAAGAATTAAAGAAATAATGTAGGAAAGGCCAAATTTTGGGGACAATTTTATTTCCTTTCCGTCCAAAGACTACGTAAAACCCTAAATTTAACGTCATCCCTTAGGAAGGCCATTAAATGTTTCACAAGGAAACTCCCAATTTTGGGGGCACCCCTCCCCCAACAAATTTGCCGTCCATCCCTCTCCAAAAAAATGGTTCTGGATCTGCCCTTGAGTAAATATTGAAAAAATAGCTACTAACAGTTAGAGAGCATTGGGGAAAATTCTGCTTTAACCATCTCCTTTGCAATTCAGGATGGGACTGCACACTGTTTCCCAGTGAAGCTAGTCCTAGTTTCTGGCTGCTCACAACTGATGAGCACATTTTACAACAAATAAAGTGAACTAAAGAACCCTCCATTCCAATTCGGGCTACACACTAAGGTCCAGAAATGAGATTGCTCCTTTTCAATGAGCAGTCAGTGAAAATATCAGATTATATGGCACCTTGCAATAAAGTAGTAACAGTTTGCAACAAAAGTGGCGACATTTTATCAAATTAGTGTCAAAATGCTAAAAAATTACTCTACAAATCATATATTATTTGTGTGAGTTGTCATGACATGAGCAGTGATGAAGTTCAACACGATAACAGGCAGCAACTTACCTGGAACTGGAACTGTGAATCAAAAAAGGAAAGAAAACAGAAAAATCAGAAATGTTTTCATTGTATTGTTTTTATTACCTTCAATGAAAATAAGGCCCTTTAAAAAAGGTCTTCCAAAAAATTCAGAGCTAATGACAACTGGTAGAATCTGCACCATGGGCAAATTAAATTCAACAAATCCATTCCTCAATATCTACAAAGAGCGATGCATTGAATGGTAATGCAAGATTGACTTAAACTGCAGCATTACAAGACTGCTATAGACTTACAAGGCAGAAGTTTTGAAAAATGAAACAGAATTTTCAAGAAAAGCATTTCACAAAATTGGCCTTCACTTACTAGTTTAAGAACTTTGGAAGGACTAAATTATGGTGAGTCTCAATATAAATGCAGATACATTTCAGTTATCAGTGTAGCCATTTGACTAAAAACAACACATCCACAGGTGTGTTCACAAATATGTAAGTGTGCAAGCTTCTACACACACAGCAAGCATAAGCACTCCAGCTATTCCAACTATCATCTCACTGACTGCAAGGTTTCATCAGGGCCCGAGTTCACAGTTCACAATGTTTGCCATTCTAGCTAGACTGGTGATTACGAGTACAAAATTGTGCAGCTGGCATGTTACACAGCCATGAAAGTAAGTGCTGAAGAGTTCTCTTTCTCATTTAGTCTTAGAATATTCAAACGCTGAATATATTCAAAGACTGTGCAATTCCCAAACTTCAGTTATGTATGTCAAATACAAAGCTCATAACGGACTGCAGTGTCATTGTTGCAACTGTGGTCAGACCATGGTAATGATTGTCATAGAATAATACGGCCGTTTCACAGTAGTGCGCTACCAAGAGTTTGCGACGTGTTGGCCAATAACAATGCGCGAAATTTGTCGACCCAATGCGCGTTTTGAAAAGGTCGACAAATTTCGCGTGTAATGATTGGCCAACGTGTTGTAGACTCTTGTGGTGCACTATTGTGAAACGGCCGTATTGTGCTGCATTTTGAAATAACAATTCCTCCTGACCGTTTATACCTTTAGGTTTCTGGCAGGCAAAGTAATGGTTGGAGGAACAGCTCTGGGTTTCCCATTTTCCGTAGCCACTGTTCAATGAGGCACAGTCTCTGCTGAAGAAATTTGGCTGGCTGGGCTCCCCCAATTTCCAGTTTTCAAAATCAAGTGGGCTTCCATCATTCCAAATAAACTCGTACTGGTTGCTTGCTGAAGGAAATTGGTCAGGGAAAGAATACCAGTGGCAAACATGAGGCCGATGGACAATTGTGACACAAACTTCTGGTGTGCATGCATTAGGCCAAGTAAAGGAGATCTTAATTCAAGTTTTTATCCGAGGAATTGGACAGTAGGGGCCTCCATACTCAAACAACTTCAAACCTTTTTAATTGCTAATTCTCTTTAATAAACCAGAAACAGGCAAAAAGCCAACAAATGTGCCTATACAGCCACCAGATCGAGCACAAACATGTCAATGCATTCAGAGCTAGGTCAGATTCATTCACATGAAAATCTCATACAGCAAACGCCCACCTGCGCTAAAGCATAGGCAACCACCAAAAGATGCTATTTATACATATATGTGGCGTGACATGCAGGATACGTACGACCCAGGCTGAAACAAACCTCTGGCACTGTCTAACCCCCCCCATCTGCCACCACCTTCATCCAATTCCACAACAGCA
>NW_019091396.1:1184787-1237313 GCF_001949145.1 Acanthaster planci
CATTTCTCAACCCTAGTCATTTGTACCGTGGGGGTAATTTACAGTACAGTGAAGCTCAACTGAATACATAATACTCAAAACCATGAAGAATTTACTGCAAACGCAAGAGTTGAGAAAATGCTTTGCTGACAACAGATATGCATGGAAGCTTTGGTCTGGGGCTAGTCGGGGCCGCCAAGGATTCAAAGCTGAGAAACCATCATGCAGCCTTGTGCTGTTCGTAACATAAATGCCAACTTCACATCTTGTGCAAAATGTTACCGATGCCAGTGATCTGTTGGACCCTTTCAAACCAGACTGAGAAAGTGGATTTATGCAAGATTTTTGTTTGCCAAATAAAAATAAAAATGAAAAAACCATATTGAAATTGCCATAATATTTAAATATTTAACGAGCTTGATGGTGAGTAGTGCTTACTCATGATTTCCTGGGTGAGTGTTATTTGCTCTGAGTCCACACCAGTAATTACCAGCTAAGATGGGCAACTGCAAAAACAAAAAGAACACTATGTACAACAATGAATGCCATCCAGCTAGGTATGACCATAAGCCCCCTACCCAAAAGACAGACAGACACAGTGAGAGAAAGAGTCATAACTAGGAAAGTTCTTCCCCGGCCCTTGACATCTGATAATGAAAATGCAAACATGTATGAAATGTAACATGTATTACCAGATACTTAACGTCGTTCTAGAGTATTTCAAGAAGAAGGCCCAGTTCAGTTTTTTTGGTTATGTTTTTTCGAGGAGGCACAGGGTTAGGGCTAGACGACTCTGACCAGCTTCAGTGTTGTCTGATTTAAAACGCCTTGATTTAAATCACTGATTTAATCAAATCAACAACCCTGATGATCAACTTACGATTTTTACCCTTCAACACAAATGCTGTAAAAATCCACTATTATAGGCAAGTCCATCATGAGTCCCTTCAATCATTTTCACAAGTCACTCAGTCTTTATAAGCCAAGTCAGAAACTATTCAAATGCACCTAGTCTAAAGCAGTCCTTTGTCACTGTTCAGCCTCTTGCTTACGATTAGTCTTGTGAACAGACTTTTGACTGGTCTTGTGAAGGGACTTGTACTTGAAAGCAAGGCTGGTGAATATGATATTGGGCCAACACTGTTACTCTGAGACTCTTTACACGGCATTCGGGAAACTCAAAAAATGTTCTTCAAAATCCATACCGTGTCAATTTTTAAGGAATTGTGCAGACTGTCAACAGTAGCAACTATGATTCTCACTCGCTAGATGTGTCAAAACATTGAAAAATGTGATTAGATGACTTGGTTGCCTTTTGCACGATCAGGGGCAATTCAAGTATTTCAATCTAAACTCATTTTTTTATTATTTCTTAAACAATCCCTACATTGAAGTATTTGGTAACCCTGAGCTTCTCTGAAATTGTATCAAATTAGGCAAATTGTTTTTTTAAAAATCACTTTTAGACATACATGAGAAATGATATAACTATTATGGTTGCAAAGGTTTCCAATACTTTAGAAAGAAAATGTCCTCCTCTCTGAAAAAAATAAAAAGAGTTCAAACATACCCGATTGGTAACAAAATTGCGCTCTGTACTGTCGTGGATGGAAACCAGGTGAGCATTTTGTTTATGGCAAAACTCCTCAGCTTCGTACCAGTCTTTCAATCCATCCGTGTTGGTGCTGAAGTAGTAGCAATTTGGATTCAGGTGTACCCACTGTGGGAAGCCGGGGCACGGGTCGCCTAAACGAGAAAGTATGCCCAGGCCATCAAAGCACTGAGGGGACACTTGGTTTTGTTTGGGAAGTGTACATGACGAGTGTAGTTTCCCAATGACTACGGAAACGGTATACATGCATGTGTGCACACCCATCCATTCTTGTCTAACATACCTAGCTTGTTACTCTGCTTTACTACGGTTAAGACACTTGGACACAGTCACCCGGTCATTTTCTCTCACTATGAGCACTCCTTCCAGCAGGATTTTTGAAATGATTTCATTATCACATTGATAATGATCTTGTCTGTGGCTCGGCATCAGCCACGTCCATTCTCCTGAGCTGATCTTAAAAGCTTATTTCCGACCACCAAGCACATATTTACTCCCTTATTAAAATTGACCCTACTTCGAATCTCGTAATATGATTTATGTCTAAAATCAAGGTAACTTTGAAAAATTGAGAAAAATAACAAATTTCTCTTTCAATCATCAACTGTTTGGGAGAAAACACAAATTTGTAAGTGTTACTTTATCAAAGATTTACCTGTAGGAATTGTTGGTGCTGGGGTCGTTATCGGCATTTTGCCTGCAGAGAGCACATAAAAAAAAATATTCTTCAAATTCAAACGATGTACGAAAGTACTATGACATGATCTTCCTTATACATTCCTGATATGATTGTAGCAAGATATCAAAAAGACATTTTGGAAACAGAAATCCTCCTAGTGTGCATGTAAGAAAACAAAATTGGTTTACACAATCAGCTGGGCATTGTTTACCTTTGGGTATGGAGCATATGTAATTCCGTCTGTTCCAGCAGCCTAGGTCATTCCATTTCCCTCCCTTGAAGTCTGTTTCTACGCACTCCTCCCAGCCACCATAGTCATTAGGCTCCCCAGCCCCCCAGTTGGTGTACTCCACTGGTGTGCCGTCACTCCAAGAATAACCTAGAGAGCGAGGTAATACCAAGGAGATAGGCCTCACAAGTCTAGAAGAGAAGGGACTCTTAGAATTTCTCAATAACCCTCTCTCCCTCCACCTGGTCAATGGAAGAGGCGTTTGCCCAGTTACGAGTCGACTATCACTGTATGGAGATGTTGCATAATGCCAACTCATACGCATAAATGAATAATGATAAGGAATGATTAAAGGTCAACAGTATCATTCGAAATGGACCAATGATGATGGAGTGCATTACATAAAGGCAACCAAATTTAACCTAAATGAATCACTCAGACACTAATAATTCTTGTGAATGCCACAACATTTATAGTCAAACAATAACTTGTGCAGGCAAAGAAGGTAACATACCTCCTTCGTAACGCTGGTCATTTAATCCAATCCAGAACCATCTAGTACCTTTTGGAGAGCTGAAAAGGACAAACATGTAACATATGATGATTGTTTTTCTAAGGAACTCTGACAAGATGTTTAAATGCAGCTGCAATGAAGTTTTCTCAGACACATTTTTCTTCAACATGTATTCTTCTTCAATCTATGAAAACTCATTTACATTCCTACTTGGTTATTTGAAAAATGCAGCTTTTGTGAACACTTAAGATTATCTTTGCTTTCCTGTATGACCAAGGGCACTGTTGCTGTGACTTCAACTAGGGAAGACACAGTTCAGTGCAGAGGCTTATCTGTTCAAATTGTGAACACAGAACTTACTTACTGAAAACTTTTCTGAGAGAGGGATTGATGCTTGCTCATTGCTATGCACATAAGCAGCAATGAGTCACTCAAGAAGAGAAACTGAGTCTGGCAAATTCTAAAAAATGTAGAGTTTTTTTGTGTACAACCCAATGCAAAGGCTGGTTTAGAATTCAGGCGAATGCAAAAGTGATGGGAATTAGACATCACAACAACTTTGTGAAGAAATTTCGCTAGAATTGAAATGCATTCAACTTTTACAAAATCGCAATGCCAATATTTGATCTGACATCACTAATTCACATTTGCTTTCACACAAAGTATGAATCAGTATTAACTTGATGGCTTCTTCCTGGGATGATGTCATAGTTTTTCTCATGAATATGGAAATATTCATTTGCATAAAACCAAAAAGGCAGCAAAATACCCTTTGAAATGGGGAAACAAAAGTTGAAAATAAGGTTAATTGACACACAAACGTACATTTTAAAGGTTTATATTAAAACAACTTGATTGCAGATAGCCTTTAAGAAGTTTGAAAGATTCCAACAAAAGCAGTGCTCATAAGTCTTTGTTACCTTTTGTTGGAACTTAACCTGTGGAGAAACGTATCTGCAAGTAGGCAGGAATCAAACCAAAAGGTTCCAACAGAAAGGCCGATATTAATTGCAAGTTTGTGGGTCCTATCTATTACAAATGGCACATATACATCAAAACTTACAACTGACTATTTAAAAGTGAAAAGCAGAAAGGAAAAATCTACCGATTTATGAATAAAGAGAGGCCCCGTCCACCCCTTTACCTCATATTTGCTGCTGGGGAGAAATCTCCTGAGATCTCAGAAACTGCAGCATTTCTCGCAGTTTTCAATATTTTGATCGCTTGACGTCACCACTCATGTTTACCATAGTACGAACTTGATCTGAAAGAAGTGTGCCCCTCAGAAGGTCTGACACATTTCAAGTGTTCAACGAACCCTCACTCTGCAGTGATAATCTTGGCCAACTTACAGCTTGCTTGTCAAGTACGCCTCTTCATCGGGATGGTGGAAGCTGGCCAGGCTAGCTCCCATATTCTCGCATTCCCTGTTGGCTGTGTCCCAATTCACTGCCTCGTCATCGCTCTTGAGCTCAAAAATCTGAAATGCAGAATATGAACCCGATACGAAAACTTAATCATTATAACTCTGAAACAATTAAGCATTTAGGAGGAATTCCTCAAACCCTCCCCCAACAAGGGTGGATCCAGAATTGAATTTTCAGGAAGGCCAAAATTGTTTTTGGAGACCAAAGATTTGGGAAATCCTTTAAGGCCATTCTGAGGAGCGAGGCTGAATTTGGGGTTGTCACACGATTTTGGAAAGAAGGGAAATAAAGAATTCATCAAAAAATCAGCTTTCTCTCTTTACGTTTTCATTTCAAATTTCAACTTAATGCTGTCCACACGGAGTTACTTAAATTGGTGAACCCACACAAAGAGAAATAATGCCCCTTAACGGAGTTTAATTGATCTATAGGCGTATGTGCAAGAGTATTAGATATCGACACGATCAGCGAGTGTTTTCTCTCGCATACCTGGAAGCATCGACTGCCGTAGCCAACCCATCCCGTTGCACAGTCCGTGTCCGTCGGTGGGGTGGGCGTTACCGCAGGAGGGGGGGTTATGGGCGGATAACCAGTCCGGGCCTTCTCACAGACAAATTTGTGCTTCTGCGTGCAGTCGCGGTCGGCCCAGTAGCCAGCCTCTTTGCCACTGCTTATGGCAACGCAGTGGCCCTGTCGGTCATCTGTGAACATGTCAACAAAGCCAATGTATGTCCTGTTTTTTCCGGGGGGGCCAACTGGGGTTAATGTCAAACTAGAAACTGCTGCCCATTTTGCAAAACTTTACACCTTGCCATAACTTCACTTGTGCTTCATTTTTCACCATAAGTTGCAGATCCCATGACCACTAATGGCAGAAGTGGGAAGGGGGCTCCCTCACTTTCAGCAGGTCCTATAAGGGAGTAGGGCTCAATGAACCAGCCCATTAATGGCTGATGCCTGATGATCTAACAACTCCCCCCCCCCATTTCATGAAGTTACCTACTGGTAAGTCTGCATCCCCTGCAACAAGTCAAGGCGTTACTAATGAAATGATTTTAGGATTTTAGGTGGCATATTCTGTATCAGACAAATCGGATGTAAACGCTAACTGCATTCAGAGAAGGCTCGTCATTTTCAACCTGAAAGGTTTACATGAGGCAGGTACACAGTTTTGAGGTAATAAAACTTGTCTATCTGTGATAGAACTTCCAGATTTGGTGCTTGGATCTGACAAAGAAATGACACAAACTTTTCAAAATGTAATCGGTGCAGCTGATGTAAACAACTGTTTACTGATGACGGCTGTGATATCGAAAAGGAACATAAAAGCAGTAATCGCACTCATCCAAGATGTTTCAGATAAAAATTTTAACACTGAACAGCTGAGCAACTTTTCGCATTTCGTGCACGCTATATATGCCAGAAACTTGCGATGTGAGGGTAATGCATGGTGCAAAGTCAAGCCAAGTTTCATGAAATCAACGGCTAGCTTCACAAACCTTTCAAGCAATACAAACAGTTCAGGTTCAGGCTGAGATTGTCGCAAGGACTTTTTAAGGCTAAGACCTCCGTGAGACCCTGGTTTGGCTAATAAGATCTGATCTCTTCAAGACTTAGTCACAAACCGCGCATAAAGAAACAACAGTTGCAATTACATGTTTAAAAGACTCAAGTTACATCAGAAGATGTGTTGAAGAAATCTGCTTTAGTCATATTTTGTTTACTAATCCTATTTGAGGTTCACTCCCACCATACTGTATCAAGCAGGATGTTGTGCTTTGCAAGGAAGAGCAGTAAACCCCTTACCAGGTTGACCGTCTCCCCAGTTGGTGTATGTTATCGGCGTGCCATCCAACCACTCATAATAGCCTGCCACTCTGCTGTCACTAAAACCAATGAAGAAGTCATCTTGCATTTCATACAAGCCCAGAACTCCACTCAGGTAAGCTAGCTCCATCCTGCAGGACAATAAGTGGAGGGTCGATGTTGGCGAGTGGTTTATACAACAAAGCTGGACTACGCCAGGGGGCCCAATTTTGGCCAAATGGCATGGGGCCATTTCCACTTACAACTCGGGGACAACTTTTTGTATCTTTTAGTAAAAAGCACCAGCGGGAAGAACAATGTGCTCTTTCACAGAGCTTCTCCAAAAGAAAATCTGTTGCCACTACATACTGCCCAATGAGAAACAGCTCACAAGATTATGAGAATCACTTACAACTTCAGTGACGGCAAAAGTGAAAAAAATGTGCCGCGTTCACTTTTAGTTAACAGTTTGCATACCTGTCCTCAACAACAACCAGCTGAGCTCCAGGTTCTTTCTGGCAGGCAACCTGGGCATCTGCCCAGGAACGCAAGAAATCATTGACCTGGTAGCATCTGTCTCTCCAAGAATGAAGCCAATTCTGTCCAAAATATTAAAGACATTGGTGAGCAAGGATCATGATTAAGTTGCTTTATTGTCACTTGGTTGTGAGATGCTCTAGAAGTTTGCGTGCCTTTGGACTTTCAAAACTCATTCAAATTACTTTCCCAATTAACACAGAAAATGTCATGAATTAAAAATTCAAATACCAAATGTATGTAAATCTAAACTAAAATTAGACTGAAATGATAAAAAAACTCCAAGTAATACTTTACTGGTGAGCCTTAAATGGTGAAAGAGGACAACTTTGCTGCATATTAAATTGAAAATCTTTCATGGAGAAAGACATTCATGTGCACTGGACCCTTTGACCTCATGAACCCTTTGCTGTAGCTTTGCTCATGATGCAAACAAAGAATCTATGCACCAGTGGAGACCTGCCAACCTGTCGTACTCCTTCCTGAGGTCAGGCAATATCACACAATAGATTAAAAGGTATTTAAATGAGCCCTCAGTTCATTTAAAATTCTGATCTATTATGTGGTGATGCCTGACCTCAGGAAAGAGTACGAAAGGTTGGCAGGTATGCCAGTAGCATAGCCAAGGGAGGCTTGGAGGATGCATGCCCCCCCTAAAAAAATATTGTCCTCTTGCTGCCACCTCTGGAAACTTGGAAAACAAACAATAGTTAAGTTTATTACTAAGAATATGCCTGGACTTGAGACCCCTCTCTGGGTAACACCCAGCTCCCCCATTCACCCCTCCTCCATTGAGACCGCTGGCTATGGTGCTGCTATGCACACCACAGCAGAAATATCTCCACCAACGCTTGCCCATAGGTACATTCCAAACAAAAAGGAAACTGATGAGCCTGAGCCCATTTCTGGACTCTCTGTGGCTGTAAGTGCAGAGTGGTGATTAGAGGTACAGAAATCAATGGTGGGCAAGCCCATGACTAAATCTACATACTGCGGCTACAACAACAACTTGAAGAGACAGGGGTTTTTTTCCCCTGCAGAAAACTTCGGTGAGTAACCAGAGTAAGTCAGAGGGAACAGTGAGGATGGCATTTCAAAGGGAATCCTGCAAAAAGATAAACCACAAAAGTACAGGAAAGGGTTCAGCAGAACTAATAATTCATTTCAAGAGTGTCTAGTTTTCCTCTCCTGTTTCTGTATTCTGGTTCAACTATCGGATCAGCACTAGATTATCTCTATCACTGAAAAGGTTATAAGTAATACCTCATCCCAGAACGACCACCACCTGTAAATAACGTATGGAGCTGAGACAATTTGGAAATGATGATTTTTCTTTAAGGTAAAATTTTACTTTGTTTTTAAACCAATCCCCAGTCCCGAGTTTACTTCTGCAGTCCCTCAACTTTTGTTTGTTTTCAGATAATCTGAAACTGATTTTCAACACCTAAAAGAGACGAGACAGAGCATGTACTTACACCACTTGACGGGCACGTAGTGTCTTGTGGTGGAGGAGGGTTTCCAGTGGATACAAGTTTCCGACAAATTGAATTGAAGGTGTATCCCTTGCAGGGCACATCATTCCAGAAACCCTGTGTGGGAAAGAAATATTGAAAGTTACAATCAACTTACACGTTTTCTTTCTCCAATGAATCAAGTTTTTTTTCTCCATTCTGCACAATATTTCTGATCTCTCTTATGCCTACTTGTAGTTGCAATTTTCAACTAGTTTAACCGTGTCAAAGTCAATACTCCGGATTCAGAAGTGAGAGGGAAACCTCAAGAGTGACTTTCTGGGAAAAATCCACAGAATCGGGTAGAAACTGAAAACACCTGGTCCACGTGTCAGCCTCGGCGAACCTAGATCACATGGTGTGGAAGTTGAGAATTACGAGTAGCAGTGCGCTATCCTGACTCCCCTACTCACAGAATCAATGTACAATTCAGTGCAGTCCTCTCCATTGGCATCATTTGGCTCCTGGGCATTCCAATTTGTAAAGAGCACCGGTTCCCCATTGGACCACTCATACAACATCTCCTGGTTCCGGTCATTCAGTCCGATCCAGTAGCGATTCTCCTGTTGGTCTGAGGGGGTATAATAAAGCAACTGATAAGCATGGAAACAAGAAATTCAAGTTACCAATTAATATTATGGGACCTGCAAAATCTGCATCAAGCATCATCATCATGGTATAATTGGCAAATCCCCCCCCCACTCTTTGAGTTTTTAAAACTTGTGCCTTTTCTTTTTCCTTCGTTCTACCATCAGCTAGTTACTACTTCGGTGCACTGGGGATGTTTGACTTCTACGTTTGTCTGGACTGGTGTGTGCCCCCTCCTTTCAAAAATGATGGATGTGCTGCTGCGTTTATACCTATTTTCAGTTCGCGCGTCCCTCCCACCAAAAATAAATCCCTCCAATTCATCCCTGAACCTACTTTGATCGAAGATGAATGCACGCAGGAAGTTGTTAACGTTGACGTCATTGATGGACGTCACCTCAGCTCCAAGCTTCTGGCATTCGGCCTCTGCCCCGGCAAAATCAAACTTGTTGGTGTTGGCGTAGTAGCAGAACTCCTTGTACCGGCCCCAGCCCTTGGGACAGCCCTTGTTGGACGGCACCGGTGTGGGCTGAGGCGGAGGGTTGGCAAACAAATCTGCCAGGACAAGTGGATCAGGACATATCATTGGCTGTGTGCATACACCGTGAGGGCAGCAAAGGGAAGCCATTACTTGGTGGGGTGTCAAAGGACATGTCTTTAAAAAGAAGACTTCAATCCACTCTGAGTTCAAGTCAAAAGCTATTCAAATGAACTACAACAAAAGCATTCTTTTGTCACTGTTCACCCATGTGTGACATCTCTTGCATTTGGTCCTGTGTCTGGTCTTATGATGCATAGTCTTGTGACTAGTCTTCCTGGAACGGTGTTGTGAATGGTCTTGTGTCTGGTCTTGTAACAATTTTAATCCATCACTGGAGAGGTTGACACTATTTTTCACCCCTTTATGAGCACGCAACATCTAGGCTCCATTAGGGAAAACACCAATCTAACCCCAAACAAGAAATGAATGAGTCGATCCTCAGTGTTCTCCCTGAGTGGTTCAGACAGGTAATTAAGCCACCCTGCAACAATCCTACACAGCCATATTAAAAGACTTGCCACCCTGCTTCATCCAGTGCACAATGTAACCACCGGTAACAAAACAAGACGTACTGTGATGTACTTGAATCTAATGGATTTCCCAAAGTTTTATCGAAACATGACCTCTGTCACTGCCTTAATGTTTCCATGACTACACATACAAGGCTCAAGCATGTTTCTGAAAGAGTTACAATAACCGCTCTAAAGTCGCTTAAAAGTTTCCAACCATCATCAAGAATTATCAAACAGTTGTTTCATACATTATAAAGAAAGGATTAAGCCATGTCTACGCTACCCAAAAGTCCAAAAGGCATACAGAACAACCTTTGGGTTGTCATAAATTACCTCGCTCATAGTAGTCAAAGTGTTGCGTGTCAAAGGTCGGTATGAGTCCGCCAGCCGTAGCCTGGTCCACCTTGTAGAGGTAACAGGTGCGGGTGGCTCTCTCGTAGTCAAACGACTTGCAATAGAAGGTGCTGGTGGGCAGGTCCAGGCACTTTTGGGCGCACTCCTTGGGCCAGGCATCCTTCACTATCATTTTGTTGGGAGTGCTCGTTATTCTCTTCTCCGAGAATGTTATGAAGTACTTGAAGATCATGTCTGAAAGGCAGAAGACAATTGGACAGCGATGAACAAGTGTGCCAGGGTGTCAAATAACAAGAACAAAAAAAATTGGCTCTAAATTATTTGTATACAAATGATCTAAAATGGCAAGAGTCTATGGATAGTACGGCAAACAGACACCCATTTAAGTAAAACCTAATCCAAAATAAACCTTATCCCAAATTCAAAGAAATGAGTAAAAACACATATGGAAAATGTATTCAAGTTCTTCACAAAATGCTCATCCACCTACTTGGAACATGAATACAAAATATGTTTTAAGCATTCATGTAGCTTGGTTTAATTTAAAATTTTCCCACACAAACCATGTCTAAAATCACAGAGTAACTTTTGAAGTTACGGTTACTGGTATACAGTACCACATTTTAAAACTGGTTCTTGAGATCAAGTGGTCTGGTGCTCTCAGGCATCAATTTGTGATGCACAGCCACAGAGAGAACTTGTGGTATACTTTCAGATTTCCTGCCACACCCTGTAACTCTTTGAATTCTCAATGTGCTTGAAAGTTACCGGGTATTACTAACAAACTTTATTTCAGAAAATCTACATCAAAACATGCAAAGGAACATGACAGAGTTTCAATATAAAATATTTTTAAATGGTGTACAAAACAGAAATCATGCAAAACACCCTGAAATCCAATCCGGGAAAATCTTCAATACTTTTAATGGCTAATTATGTGGATATGCTTGGTGACTTCAAATTACTCATTTCTACGAGTAATACTTGGGTCCAACATATTCTGAACTTAATTCAAGTAAAACGATTTCAAGCACAGAACATTTCAACCACAAATGTCCACAAACGGAGAAAGCAAAAGGACTTAAAAAATCAAAACAAGGTGTACAAAAAATTGTTTTTAAAAATTTTTCATTAACTTGCCATCTTTGTTGCAGCTATAGCCGAGGCCATGTTCGCAGAATTGGTCATTCCAGGTTCCGTCATTATTGTAAAAGGTACAGCAATGTTCCCCAATCTGAGTATAGCCCTGCCAATTATCTGGCTGACCTACAAGAATTAGGGCATAAAATGTACCAAATTATAAAGTCCGGTTCATGCTCAAGGAGAATGCAAACGCGAAGCCATTAATTGACAAAACAAAATATATTCTGTAAAATTTGCTTGAGTTAAACTATGTTCGAAATTGCTAATTTTCAGTCTCACTATTTGATCACACATCACTGATCTCATCTGTGTTCACTTTTATGCCACTTACGAACCATCCTTGAGGCAGGTGAGACAGGGAAAGCTCTACACAAACTCACACCAACCAGGTAAAAACATAATGTAATCATGTTACTGGAAAGTTGTGCTTCAATTTGGACATAATAGGCATATCTGTCTTTAGGCGTCATGGCAACACATGTTTGTAACAACATTGTGCAATGAATTTTTGAGAACATTACTGGAGGGGTTGTAGCGGTTGATGACCATGTTTAATCAAATGTCCCCACATTAGGCAGACATCTCCTCACAATTTCATTATTGCAGTGTTGAATAAAAACATGACATAAACACAATCCTATTACAATGCCACAAGGCATATCTTTGAGCAAGAAGCACAGCCCATCCCCATTAATGGAGAAAAGGTTTAACTGCCACATGGACCGTTGTATGATACCTCAGGGACTCGAGATTTTGTTCATGTGCAAGTGATACAGGTATTGATAAATATTACAAGTACAAATTGAAAAGGTAAAAGAACTACATTTGGTTCAAAAGTTCATGAATTGGGATTCAAGAAATGTGAGCCTTTATGTATTCCCCCATCCCTCTCAAAGTCTAGGATTCTGTCGGTGTATACGTCAATGGTGACATCTAAGTATCTCTTAGTGGGACTCAGAGAGGGTGCAATTTCCTTTGCAATTGACTGTTCTTATGCTAGAATGGACAACCAACGGAAGTGCAGTTCCCCCTATGAAAGGAACTGCACTTGGCTGGTTCTCAAATGACAACGAAATGCATGCGTTGCAGTCGCGTCACTACCAACAAAGCAAACACTCCCCACCAACATGGCTCTTTTCAAACAAAGGGGGGGACTTTTGGCTCGAGACAGATAACTTTCTCAGGACTTATTCCAGATTGAATACATCATGGAACAGACTGGTACAAGAAGTTGACATTAAACATGCTCGCATTTAGCGACTCATAACAGTGTAATGGACAAATAGGCATTTTGGAAACACACAAGGGGCCACTGCACATACGTGATGTAGTACCACTGCAGTGATGATGACATTTGATTTATCGGTTGCCGAGTAACAAACCAGCCTCCACGTCAACCAAGTCAGACTGCCTCATTGGTCTAACGAGGTGTAGCGATCACCGATTCCCTTACCCGCAGCCCAGTTGATTATTACAAATGGTTTCTTATCACTCCAGACCCATCCGCCCTCCCTGCCAAGATCGTTGCATCCAATCCACGTTTCACCTCCGCCGGTGGTCTTCAAGCGGCCTGTTGAGCAATCAAGAAAGAACCAGCAATAATGTTGAGAAATGTGTTTCATTCCAAGATGAGAAATTGACCCGAATAGTCCCTGTTGCAAAGTTGCACATAAATAACAGTAGGCACTGGGAAATTTCATTTTTGTAATGAAAGTATATACTGACATTTGGATTTCTGCCCACCTCACATTGTTATTACCTAGCAACAAGTCTGCACAAATATCTAGGTGATAGTAATTGGACAAACCTTGTGGTTACACTAAAATATGCCCCACGGATTGAGTAAACATATTTTTCTTTACTGGAAGTTATTTTTACTCTAAGCTAAAAGTTTGCAGCGAGGTGGCATTGGCCAGTGATGAACATACAAGCATACTACAGTATTGCTATCCCAAGCAGTCTCCTCATAAGCATTATATCAATTGTTTCAAAAAAGTTTTGATGGCTATAAAGGAAGTTATCTCCCGACTTACTGGTTGCATAGGCCAAGTCGTCGTTCCCTACTAAGCTCATCAAGTCACCACCCAGTAGACGGCAACTGTAGCGAGCTCCAAACCAGTTGGTCCACTCAAAAGGCTGGAAGTAGTAGCACTTGCCAGACTTCTTGTTGAATTCCCAGCCCATGCCACAGCGGGAATCATAAATGACTGATCGAGGGAGAAAAAAGGAAGAGCTAGTCGCTTTGTGGGAATTGACAAACAAAATTTATTTGAACAGATAAAAAGCTGTCTAGCAAATGTGAAAAGAGAAACAAAATCCGGTCTGAATTGATCAAAAGTCATATGAATAAATATAAATGCTTACAGGTTTCGCATGAACCTTTCTAGATTACTGTATTTCACAATGCAGCGACTAAGTTCACCACTGTTGTTGATGTCACAATCCTTCAAACTTGGGTCAGTTTGTTTGAGGGGGTGGGGGGCAGTTTACCATAGATAAAAAGGACAGAATGCTACACATACATACCTACATGTATAACAGACAGACATTTCAACTGGACAATATATTTGGAATATTTTAGAACTGACATTCTGGTGAGCCAGTGTTACAGCACTGAGATGGGTTACCTGTTGGTGGAGGTGGGGTACTTGGTCCGGGCCCTTTGACTGAAAACATTGACAAAAATAAACGAAGTCAAGAGTTGGAATGACACTAAAGGTGTCACCTGACGCAGGTGGAATCTAATTGACCATTGCCAGGGAGGCAAATTGGTGGATGACAGGTGATAGGTGAATTCAATCATAATAACTAGTTAAAGTTGCTGAGACAAAAGTAACATTTCTGTCACTTGAGATGGACATAACAAAATGCCTACGGTCCCAAACTTTGATTACTTTTGCAAGGATTCTACAATTTCTGAGTGCGAGTTGTTTGACGAGTCTGGACTGTGATGAGTTTGGTCTGTGATGAGTTTGGTCTGTGATGAATTTCAGTTGTGATGCGTTTCACTAATGGTGTAACCTGCACTCGGTTGAATATCCACATTTAGAAGCCGGTGCTTTATAAGCATGCCCCATTCAGAATCCATCCTAATTCTTTCTTCTCCGACCAGTTCAAATCTTGTTAAATTCTCTTTTACAATGGAGAGACATGCAAATCTCAAGCAACCCGGGACTAGAACTACTTTTTTTCAATTTTCTGCAGTAATCATTTTGACTGACTCACTGGCATCTTTCTTGCAAGCGTAGTAGTTCTTTTCGCTGCAGGAGCGCACCTTCCAAAGTCCGTAGCTTGTGGTTTGGCCCTCCATGCTCACACAGTCATCGGTGCCCAAATTTCCAGGGTTAGCCCAATTGTTATAAACAAACTGCAACCAAAATGAGAGACACAGTACTCCAGCATCCAGCATCAAAAACGGCAGTGTGAAGGTGGCTTTCCATATACACATCACCACTTCCACCAAGCATTGAGTATCCGTCACAATCGCACCCAGGGCGATTTTGACGGCCGAATGCAACACACACATGTGTTATGTTAATGGAATCAATTTTATGTCCATGAAAGTGAACGCACTATGTACACAACACACCCAAAAAACATACATAGCGCCTTGAACCTTGAACTCACATCATTCGAGATCAATTGCCAGCGGCATAGCCAGTGGGGTGTGGGGGCAGAACCCAACCCCATGAAATCTTGTCAGCCCCACTGAAAATTTTGCAAATGGGAAAAAAAAATGACAAATAGAGGGATTTCACAGTAGCGCTGTCTGCGCATATCTGCATCGAAACCGAGGCTCTCTGTGTTGAACTCCGTCGCGCACGCCCGCGAAGTCGACACAGTATATGCAGTATCCGGTTCATAAGTGTGATGCCACTTTTGAACCACGCCCACTGCGCATGCAGATACACGACCATGGCAGGTACGTTAGTTTGCGGTAAATTGCCGTTATTTTTTGTTTGATTTGACGTGTGGAGTCATCCTGAAAGACTCTTCCACAAAAATTTGCAGCCTGAAAAGTCTGAATTTAACATACCTTTATGTATTTTGTGTCTTGACTCCTTACTTTCAGTCGTCTGATCGTATTTAGATTTGAAGCTGACACATACAGCCTCGTTTTCAAATGCGGAAGTGCGCAGATTGACGCTAAAAGCGTCGTATTGGGATCCCTCTATACCTAAGGTCGAGTTCGGGCAGCCTGTTCTTGACACGGGTTTCTTGTTTTCGCACTCAAATGGCAAGAACACAACTCAAGAACACTGTTCTCGGAACAGGATCACACACCACCTCCTCGTCAGGGTTTTACCGGAACACACGGAAAAACTTGTGAGATTTTCATTTTTGAACAGCGGCAAAAAGTAGAGAGATGGCTTCCAAAGCCATAGACAATGGGAAGTTTTGCAACATTAACATTAATTACTTTCCATAACAAAGAAATGAATTTTCCTTTTTAAATAGAAAAGAATTCAGCCCATCCAAACAATAACTCTCAAGTAACATACATGGCCGCCGCCATGTTGCATGTTACTTGCCACTAACTACCAGCAATAACTAGTTGTACGTTCCCAGCGTTCCAGCGACCAGCCCACAAACAACAAATCCAGCTGTTCGTGAACATACGAGAACAAGCCGCATGAACTCAGCCTCAATGTAAGCATTATATATCAATACACCTGTGCAGCAGAAACACAAACCTGATCCTTAATTGCTATATTGAAATTATTGTGAATTATTTGCATTAAAAGCTATAAATTTGAGCCCTGGCACTGGAAACTACTATATCCCAATGAAGCGCCTCCTAGTGTTTTTATTTAAATGATAATGTTTCATAGTTTTTAAGGGAAATTAATTATTCCCCCCCCCCATCCAGCACTTCAGCAGTCAACCCCTATGGACAGAACCATAGTCTACACCACTGCAAATTTTGTGCAGCTTAGCAATTTCATGTGCTCATTTTGAATTGGCAGTGAACCAAAAAACATGTTTGTTTAAATACCAAACCATTCAATTGACCATTTGCCTTATAGTTACCGCACTGGTTTTCTTTCAAGCAAAATAAACAGGACCAAAAACAACACACAACAGATAAATCTCTTGCCAAAAATTTTTCTAAAATAATTTCCCACCAGCAAATCTGGCATTTTTCCCAAGAGATTTTCTATGCTTAACCAGCGTTCTCAAAAAATTCTTGAAAAACACACTGCTAATGAAAGTACAAGGAAAAACCTTCACCTTGGAGTTATCCGTCCAGACAAAGGTCCCTTCAGAGGCTTTGTCGTTTAGTCCCATCCAAACACGTTGCTTGACCACATTGATACGCACTAGAAAAAAAAACAATAAAAAACACCGTAATAATATCTTCGCACATGACTCCCTCTTGTTGTTATCATTCCAATCAAGCATTTCACAGCTCTGCGGCCATACCTAATTACTGTAAGTGGCATAGCAGTTTTTGCAATAAGACCATGGCAGATGTGCATTAAGTAAACACGGGTCACTGAGAGTGCACTGTAGAGTACCAAAGTATGACATCATTTAAACCACAAAGTGTAGTGCAAACGAATGGACAGCGCACATGTACCGGTTCAAGCGCTGATTCTAGAGGCAATACCTTTACACACATGGGTCCATGAACTTATTCACTTCAGCAATCATTAGAGAATGCTGCAGTTGTACAAACCACCAAGAAACTCCTTGGAACAAGAATTCACTTTTCTATCAAATACAGCCAGGCATACTGCTTTCTTCTTGTGCATGATTGGTCTTACCAGACATGAAAGATTGCTCGTCATCATTGAGTACGCTGACCAATTCAGCACCCACGTTTTTGCAGTCTTTGTCAGCATCAGCCCAAGTTTTTTTGGTCAGGACGATATCATAGCAGTAATCTTTGTGGAGATTCCATCCTGGTCCATCACAGTGGTTGGTTACTGTCGGGGGAAAAAAAGGACAAAGAAAGAAAGGAGAAATCTTTAGCAGATAGTTTCAGACAAGCAATTTTGTAAATAAATGGTCACAATTTTCTGTAAATAGACATTTTTACAAAAAGCACTAATGCAAAAAAATTGCATAAAAGACAAGTACGATCACAAGATTTGCATGGTGGGCAGAACAGAGTGATGAAGGTTTGTAGTGCCACCAAGTGAAATCTTCTTCGGAATCAGTGTTTTCGTCAGCATGCCCAGTCAGTCATAAGGAGACGACAGGGTGTGCCACCGGAAACATCAATAGACAAAAAAAGAGAACAGAAACAGGGGCCCCATTCCCTGATAATTGTTTATCAGTCCCCCCCCCCCGGAAAACCTGTGATATCCATACCCCACATATTGCTTAAAAATATGTCTTCCTTTAACATTCCCAATACACGTACAACATTCTGTGGAGCATGTTAAACGTGCAGCTGAGATCCAAATTTTCTTTTCTGAAATCCTCTTGGAATGAGGAGGTGAAGACCACTACACAAAGTTTCACAAACTATCTATCGGTTAATCACATCCTTGGTCAAGTGTGTTTATGCAACCACTATGTTATCATTTCCAAGATAAACCTACAACTTCAAGGTTTTCCTTATGAATTTCTTGATTTCTTCTTAGAACATTAATTAATTTCAAGCTGTCATCCAGCTCTATGTAAGTGAGGAGGGCATAGGTGACAGATTTGAGCCCCACATTTTTCTTGCAGGGACATATCAGAATGTTCGCCCTGCTGACCGATTAAAAGGGTGCAACGTATGTTCTCTGTGTCCAAACAAGTTAATTTAATGCAATACTTCGACTTACTGGGATTGGTAGGCACTGGCTCTATCTTAGCACCTGTCAACAAAAATATTACCAAAAAAAGTTACCATCCATGTGTTTGTTTAGAATGTTTACTGTTGAAATTATTATTCATGCAATGCAACAGTTCTGTAGTAGTTCACTGGCCTCGTTCAGAAGAAAATCTGTTTGTTTTCTAGACGTCTTAACAAGGATATGAGATTTTGCCACTTTGAGGCTCATTGTGGCCACATTAGGTCAGGCATTTTTATGGCTACGTCTTCCTTTTCAACCATATGCACATTACAGGGCACAGCCACAGCTACAAATAGCAACGGTCACTGCATAAAGAGACTTACCTGCTTTTGTTTGACACACGTAGGCTCCAAGTGCAAAGCAGTCCCCAGCTCTCCATTCGGCAGTCTGACTATCAGCTAAAAGAGACAAAAATGCAAAGAATGAGTCGTCTCATTGGAAAGGAATAACGTCTTGAGGTGGCAGTTTGAATGTTCCCTCCCACCCAGTTTTATCTTGTGGATGCGAACCTTCAATCTGTTACCTCATGCAATTATTCTGTCTACTACTTTCATTAACATTTTTTTTTGTACACAGCGCCATTTTGGCACCTACAAAATACCAACAGTTAAAGAACATCAAGCAAACCTGTACGGAATTTGTCACCATTACCCTGAATACACTGAAATCTCAAACCTGTGTTGATGAAAGCACAGTCCTTCTTCTGATCTGGTGACGTTGGAGGTTGTCCACTGACCCAGTGAGTGTACTGGTCAGTGGCAGAGGTGCCGTCAACCCATAAAAATGTGCCGTCGGTTTCCAAATCTGTCAGTTTTGGAGATCGCTTACAGGTTAGTACAAAATAAATGTTAAGATAAATGAAAAAGGCTGAGAGGGGTTTGCAGAGGGCTTGACACTGACGGGAGAAGATTTGTCAGTACTAAAAGATTGATTATTAACCTGATCACCCAATCTACATGAATATCTTGTATGTCAGAGAGGTACATTCCTGTTTCACTTGCTGCAACATTTAAAAGGCTGCTAATTATTGAATGAGTTATGGGTACGGCATCATTTCTCGCTGACTCTTAAGCTCTGAGCATCTTTAATGCATCGTTTACGTCCGTTATTCAACCCATGAAGAGCAAACCAACTATCAGAGTAGCAAAGAAACTGACATGAGCACATTTCATGTTTCAGCAAGTCTGCACATGTGCTATTCTAACAGGTGAATATCAATGGGCTGTTTCTCTTGAGCATGCAAATGAAAATGGCATGGAAAAAGAGCATACTCTCCAGTTGTGTTGATCTGTTTGTGATATAACTGTTCTCAACAAACCTGACGCTCCAATGTAGACCTCGTTGATACCTAAGGCATGCAGGTCACTCAGGAAAGATTTGATCGCGTTGTTCTCCACATCCCTGATCAAATGCATACCCAGAGGAAAATGACAAATGGAATTTTTTTTTAAATGACATGAAAACATACGTGTAGCCCTGGAGGGATATAATTTCCCTTGGCTGTGACTCATTTCGAATGCCTAACTTCTGCCCAAGAAATGCTGATTTGTGTGTACGAATTATAAATCACAGGTCATGCACATGATCTAGGTTATTACGAAGATTGTTCAGTATTTCCTGTGCACTGAACAGTATTTTTGGACCCAAACAATAGCAAATTGTGTGAGCAAATTAGTTTCTCATAGCCACAAAAATCTACAACGTGCACAAAATTTCTTAAATGAAAACAAATCTAAACTTTTGTTTGGAGAAAGAATAATGCTTACGATTTGATGACTGTCAGATAGGCCAGTTGTGCTTCACAGTATACTTTGGCATCCGTCCATGTCCGGAGTGTTTGAGAGTTGACTTGATAGCAATTTCCATTGGCCAAATACCATCCTGAAGCGCAGGCACCTGACAACAAAGGTGGACGGAAAAAATTGGGCTTCAACCGGTTTCCCCTAAAATAATGCTCTTCTCCATCAGCACGAGTGATAAAAATTTGGTAAGCTTTTCTAAATATATGTCAGGCAATAGTTTGGGTCATGGAAGAATTGATGTATGTGTCTACTCCTGCAGGATCCTGTCATTTGGTGAGGTTGGGTCCAAACTGGGCTTCCATGGCTACAGCTATGATTCTTGTCAACATGTGCCCATGTTGTCTGCAATCAGTATTACTCCTTCAGATAACCCTAGATACAATACATGTATTCAGACGTAGCCTTCTCCTGAGCTACTTGGCTTGTGTTTACTGGTAATGAAAAAAAAAGCCTCATAAAGTCCTTTGATCAAATATGATTGAAATTCAATGATGGAGATGAAATCACATTATGACAACTACATTATGGAATAACTAAGACCCTTCTGCAAAGGAATCAGTAAGGATTTTTGTAGTTCTTCAATCGACAATCTTTTTTCAAGTTACTGGTGGTAGGCATTAGGCTAACAGTTTCTGTTTCTGGCACAAAGTTAAATGCTCACAGTGCTCAAGGATCAAACTCATTACAAATGTACGTTCTATTATGATATCATTTCCAAATGCTCAGCATTTTGGTAATCCAATTTGCCCACTTTCATCACAAAACTGTGCAAAGAAAACACCATCAGGCCGCACCCCATTTAGCCTCTTAGCTCTCCACTCTGACTAAATGAACAGCCCTCTCATCACCAGCAAAGAAGAGACAGGCTGCTGGGGGGAAAAGAATTTCAAACTGACACACAAACACATACTAAGACTGCGCATTTCAACATACACTGATGCCCTGGTCAGCCCTTGTTCCTGCACAGTACTAATCAGTCAATACGTCAACCAGGAACTGGCAGAGTGTGGGTGAAGCATTCTCGACTTAACATCCCTTCCACCGACAGAAGTAGAAGCTCACCTTCTGGTATTTCGCAGACGAAATCCATCTTCTGAGTGCATTTGCTAATAGTCCAGAGCCCGCTGGTGTCTACGCTCCCACAGTCACCCTCCTGGCCATACCAACTGGTCAACAATTGGAAATCAAATGAATTAACTGAGTTATCAAAGAAAAGCTGCACGCAACACTTCATGATTACTGAGGCTGACTCCCCTACCTTTTGACCACCTGTGGAGAGTATTGTTTTTGGCCCAATACATATTGACAAGCCGGGATGTATCAGCCAACTTTTCAAATCGAACCAAACACCACAAATACTGACTCTTCTGAGAAGTCGTTTGTACAATAGTCGGGTGAGATTTTCACCCAAACTTGGCCTTTTGCTACTTCCAAAACCTTGGCCCTGTGAAAACTTTGCCTGTACAGCTGATCGAGTTAGGCACAAAGCACAGTCTGCTTCCATGGACTTGCCAGACTGCATGTTTTTGCGTAAAACTGGGGAACCACTGAAGTGCGATCCCTGTAGGCATGTCTAACACCACCTCACAGTAAGCCTGATGGAATAACTCATCAACGACCTTGCAAAAGCATATAGCCAGATCATTCTTATACATTCTCTGGCATGAACTGGTTTTAAAAACATTTTATTCAGACAGAGCGGACACCATTAAACTTTCTTATAACAATTTGAGGGAGTGAGGAAATGATGAGACAAATTTTAGGGGCAGATGAGCCTCCTAGAAAACCCAGCCTTCTTCTATGAACACTGACCAAGAGTTGATCCCGTATTCCCTTGACGTAATAGTGCCTCATAGTTCAATTCCCCACCCTCTGGTAGCGAACCAATGGTCTACGAGGTTTCCCTCTGAGAAAGTGTCCTGTCCACATACTTGTTCTTTGGCTGGCCACTAGCCCACTTTGAGAACGAGTTTGCCTTGTCAAAAGATGATTTGTCTGACCACTGGTATTCACCGTCCGTAGCACCATCCTGTATTGCAAAAAAAATGCCAAATGACAGGAAACGATAGTTTTATTGACTGGGCACTAAGGTTTAGTAGGAAAGCCTCTTAAGCACAACTGAAACCTGCCCCTGACTACCATCAGGAACTCAGAAGAAAATCAGCTACTCAATCCGGGAAATGGCTTGCGACATATTGCCACAGAAATTGAGAGCAATTCTCTCTGCCTGTAAAGGGATTATATAGTAGTACACTCTAAACCGTTAAGAACAATACTGTTTCACTATCAAAGAGAAGTGTAATCACTTTTATCTTCAAAAGCTAAGGTGCAGTGTAAATGGAACCTTCGTGGACTGGGAACAAATAAATGTTTGCTTATTTCACAGACAATATGTTGCGGATGGGGGGAGGCCGAGAAATTCTGCATGGGATCATTTTCAGATGGTCTGCTGTCTCTCTTGAAGTGGTCCGTGATACATTACTAAAATAAAATTGATTCGTGTGATACCATCATTCGGTACCCCCTTTTAATCAATATAAATGACCGTTCTGATCTGGTTATTTTGACTCGTGTTTCCAGATGTTTCAACATAAGAGCCAAAAAATACTTTTAAGGCCCATTCACCAAGACCTGCCTACCGGAATCATTAACAAACTTCAGCCTTAAGATGTGGTACAAGGAGACAAAATCTAAGATTTAAAAATCAAATTCTTGGAAAGGGGGACTTGTTTTGGGGCACAAAATTGAGGAAGTTTTTTCATGTCACGGTAAGTTTTTATGACCTGTCTGAGGGATGAGGCTACATTTGGGGGCTTTTTACACGCTTTTTGAAGGAAGCAGAAAGGAAACAAACCATAATATGGCCTTTCTCTGATTGTTAAAGAAAGCCTTTTATTGGGGTTTTTTTTGGGGGGGACGTCTTAGTCCCCGTCAGCATGCAACGTACCATCAGGCCAATCCAGTACTTGTACCCATGCGTAAGCTGGAGGTTGTCCAGGAATGCCTGGTCCTCTAGGCTCTTGACGTACGCTATGTGTCCACCTGGGTAGAAGGCACAGGTGTCTTCGGCCGTCTGCCATGTCACTTGGTTGTAGAGAAATTGGTAGCACTTGCCGTTGTAGCTTCTCCAACCGTGGGACTCATCACATTTTGGGATGGAGGCTACCAGAAGAAAACAGTCATGAATCCAAGTCATGTACAGTGTACTCCAAATGAACAACTGGTTTATGGGTTTTAAATGAGGGGCTTCTAGTCACGTACAGGATAAATTCCACCTCGCCTATTATCTTCATTCTCTGTACCAATCCAGAAATAATGCATGTACTACAGGGGGGTTTGGCTCATTGCCAATCTATTTTTTTAAACGGACCTATGTCAAAGGTTAGATGCCCCCTAAAAAACATAAAGCATGAGGGGGTCTTGTTTTTTGTAGACAGTTGAACAAAGTGATTAAATGGCTTCACCAAGAGCAACAAATACATGAGATAACACCCCTTCCTCCAATTTCCAAACCCAAAAAATTCAGAACACACTCAAGTCATCAAAAATCCTGGATTTACCCCCGTTTTCACATTGGAGACGGGAGGGTAACTGGGATTATTTTTCCGTATCCCAACTTTGAACAATTTCAAAGGTGGGGGAGTGGACATCATTGAACACTACAGGGTGCTGTTTATTACACACTGTATACATGGTATACATGGCCGTCGCTAGGATTTTACCCACGGGGGCAAAATGATTTGTTTCACAGAGGGGCGGAAGTATTCATTAGCATCAAATTGGTAACCCATTCATGGTAGATGGAGGCCAATCTGAGGTATTTTCAAGCAAATTGGTGATATCATTAGCCCCTTTCCTCCCTTTTTTTATTTCACTCAAATTTTCTTTTCCCTTTCCCAAATTTCAATTTTTTTCCAAAGGGGGCAAGTATCCTTCCCCTTTATGCCACCTGGCCCTCGCGACACCCATATGGCTGTGTATGCATGGAACACACAATCCATTAATAAGTGTGCACAAACTAATGTATACGTTGTTGCATTTCAACCCTGTTTCATAAACTTCTACAAGGAATATTTAACGTGAAATTTAAACATTTTTAAATCGTTTTTATTCCAATATTACTCAAAGTTCTGCCCAAAATGCCTCCTCAGTTTTTCATTTCTGTAATATGACAACTGCCAGAAGCTACAAAAGTAATTTATATTTAGACTTCTACAAATGTTGCAATTGAGTGGAACACAAATCTAGAGGTGTCCTGAAAGTATAGATAGCCATGCCACAAGCTACAAGTAATTTACACTGTCTGTAACCATGCTAACACAGTTTGTATCACACAGGCTTTGTATTGGTCTGAAAATTGAACCATCAAACCAGGATCAAATGAACCTTGCAAGAAGAATCAAATTAAGCAAATCTAAAATTCAACTGCTTGACACTTACTGCTGTTTCTTTCACAGATGAACGCCTCTTTGTCATTACAACTCAAATCGTTCCACTTTCCACTCGGCGGTAAGAAAGTTACACAGTCCTCATTTCCCCAAAACCAGCCACCATTGTTTGGCTCACCGGGATTCCAGTTCCTTGAAGACAAAGCAAGCATATCAGGGTCAAACTGGTATTGCTATGGGTCTGCCATGGTTCCGAAGGCCCAGTTAAGTTTCATCACTGAAGCATTACATGTACATCCAAGCTGCTCTGTCAACTCTCTGAACTACAGTCCTTGGTGTACAATTCATATTAGATCTAAATATCATTAAAAGCAGAAATGCTTGGACTGTACATCGGAAAGTGACTTAGTCCCTGACCACTGATGCCAGGAACTGGTTCCAAATTATATGTTCTTACAATTACGAAACATTTTTTAAGGGTTGGATAGAAAATTCTTCATAAAAAAACAAGTTACATTGAATACTTACCGGTACACGTATCAGTTTGGATAAGAAAATATTGGAAATTTGAAGAAACTTTATACCCTTTGTTTCTGATTCTTCTTTCATTTTTTACACTTCGGTAGGGTATAGTTTGTGTACTCACACACAACACTACTATTGCAGTAACAGGGGCCAAATTCCATACACATTGGCCACTTTTTGGGACATTTTTTTAACCCCAACGATTTTAAAAGGGGGCAACAATATGAGAGGGGCTAGAGATATGAATTGGGGTTCAGTTTGTTGAAGAAGGGGCCCCTTCTAATTTCCTGCACAAAAGCAATAACCTTTTCCCTCACAGTCATACCATTTTTGTAGTCATCATGGCAGCCTCCAGCATGTAGTTGATCGTGTAGAATAGTGCTCAAAACATCCGGCAAATTTCTCTCCGAAGACAGTGGGTTTAGCAACGGTTCAACTTCCTTACAATTTTGCAGGTCAGTGTTTTATAGGCCCACATTAGTCTAAAACAACTGTACTATCCTCATAGAAAAGTGGCCAAGGAGTGTGGATTTTTTTCTGAAAAAAGGTCAAGCTAGGCCAAAGGTCATCTACAGGTCTCTGCGACTCGCAATTTATGTATGTGGACACATGCTGATAACCTTTTTCAGTTGCTATGATGGTCAAGTTAACATTCTAATTAATATTGTGCACCCTCAAGCGCAAAACAAAGAACATGGCACTTCCACATTGAATCATACATCAAACTTACAGAAATCCAAACTACTAAGGCCTACAGTATTCCGTGTGGTAGAACCAAAACTAACATCTTGATGTTGTAATTGGACTTTGGCTTAATAAGCAACAAAACTATTCCAGGTTTGTGTTAGTCTTACACCGGAGAGCTATGGGGAATATCTACAGCCCCACATTGTTCTCACAACAGCCCTATCTCCAGCAATCTGGAATGCTACAGGGATTATCTCAGTGAAGAGCAACAAAGAACATGTCTAGCCTAACACAAGAAACGAGGGATGTTTCCAGACTTCAGAGAGCCTTACAGCATGTCGATGTAATTACATACATGTACATTTTACAGGCCTCGTCTATATCAAAGCCTAAAAATTGAACCGACTCCTTGGATAAGATCCAGACTTGTACTTAGCCTTAGGCCTATTCCCAGAAGCTTGTTCATGGGACCATCGGACTCGCCCGCTGAAGTAAGAGTTCCGTTATCACTAGCCACCACAGAGTGATAACATGTCCTTAAAATTCAACCTTAGCTGTGGAAATGGTGAAGCACATACTTAGAAACACGTAGAATTTCTAAACTAGCCTCACAGGGTTTGTGTTAAGTGATATGTCCATTTATGGAACTCTTTCCCAGACGAATCCCGTGTCAGTTAGGAACGACTGCAAGGCCTACGTCTAATTCGCCTACACCGCGCCGTACCATTTCGCGGGTTTCCGTTTTCCAATACTATACTCAACTTCGTCTCCGTTCAGACTTCGTATAGGAAGCCAACCCTTGATTGTGGGCCTGAAGCGCTTAACTTAAATTAAAGTACTGTAATGTTTGGCTCTTTTGCAACCTACTTGATATTTTGTGGCACTATCAGACTTACTATTGCGCTTATAACCTTGAAAGTCAGGTAGTAAAAACAGTTGCAGCCTGAAGCGGAGCCCAAGTCGAGTATTGGAAAACAGCCCTGTACACCATGCATAGAGGTAGCCTACATACTATTTCGTCGATAGTGTCGCGTGTCGGCTAGGGCACGGCCGCGCTGGGTGGACCGCTTTGGCCACCGTGATCGCATAGATTCCTACGAGCAGCTTCAACCACGTGTGCCGCTAGGTTGCCTGTTGGCCCCTGTGACCAACTTTTTTTTTTTTAGCTTAAAACGAATCACTGTTTGATTTATTATGACAACCCAAAACAATTTCATTGTTTGAACATTAGTTCAATACAAGTGTCCGTGTCAAAAGAGACAAAAATTGGAAGAAGGTGATGACGAAACTAAAACGAGATTGTGGACCAAACTACACACTATACTTACGGAGCTATAAAAGTGCCATCTGACATGATTTTTAATTTCTGTTTATTATGATGACACTTCTCAAGCGCAGTAAAAATACAGTCATATCATTTCAATCTCTTGATATAAAATTTCCAGGGCTCTGTGCATTTCCTCGCCCTGCAGAAAAAAATATGATGTTGCATGAAGATTTTTGCCCTTCCGATGTAGGGCCTATGTCCCCCCCCCCAAAGATTTTGTTTTTTACATTTCATTTATTATCTCGAACAAATACAAACATAAATAAACAAAAACAATGCCACAAACATTAAATAAAGATAAACAATAAACAAAACTGCGCATAAACCTGCAGAATCACTAAAAGCGAACTAACATGGAAACAATAAATTAACCTCATATAACAAGTAAATACCAGACCCGTAACTAGAACTTTTCGTGGGGGGTGCGAATCCTCAACAAAGCGGACCAAGCATAAATCTTTTGCTTTTTTATTTTAAAAAACAGCAGGATTCATGAGGTCGTAGGAATAGTTCTTTGGGTGGTTAAAATAAACTCCCAAAGAGGGGATTGACCAAGGCGAAAGAATACCGAAGCGCGCGGCATTCTTTTGCACAAAACGTTCTACTGTAGCTCAATATTTTTTTTTCTTGCTTCAAAAGTGGACATTTTAGTCACATAGGGGGTGCAGATGCACCCCTGCACCCCCCATGGACCTGAATACCATAGTAGGATTAAAATGAAAATACTCCTAGAGTCCTAAGTAGAAATCTTAAGGAATGGATATCATTCACCCCTCTGCTCCTATTAGATGTTTCTGTAGAAATGAAGTGACAATGTCTTTCGTTTGGCACGTGTAATTATGTAGATATGAAGTCGAAGGGACGTCGTCTTCATGAAAGCTGAACTATCAATTTGCAAAAAAGGTCTCGTTAACTTCTAACTGGTGGAGTAATCTAAAGCTTGATAAATACTATATCGCAAAAAGGACGGTGGATTCCTAAGTTCTAGCTTCCGACCAATCAAAACAATGACTGCATTCGTTGTTGACTTACGTGAACGTTTTATCGCTTGGTGTCTCGCCGTCAACCCATCTGAAATCCTTCTCATTTGGAAGGTCGTGCAAACCCACCCAGTATGCTGATTGGACGCCTGACAGCATCGACATCAACAAATTCTAATGTCAAAAAAGGTATTAAAAAGGGCCTGAAAGACGAGATTGCTGTGAACCAATTTATTACATTTTCATTGTCAACGAAAACAATTAGGCCCAGCTTTGAAACAATGCAGCGAATAAAAAAATTGTTCTGCGCAGAAAGTACATTGTGCATGTGCTGAGCAAGGCAAAACTTCATGGACTGAACGTGAGTGCAAATATTCTGACGGAAATTTGTAACCTCGTGGGGGGATTAGAGTTTCACCAATTTCTGGAGAAATTAAGAAATCTTGAGACCCATGTATGCTCTTTATAATTGGGTTAGAAAATGGACGTCCATACCTCTCTCTGTCCCTCCCGGCCAATTCGAAATCTTGAAATGCAGGCACAAATTATACGAACTGCAATTACCGGGAGAGTTACTCCAACCCAAAGGGCTAGGGGGACATTATAGCCACCGTTTTTAGAACCTGTGGTACTATGGCACCGTGCTTTCGAGGGGGGTCCTTTTGCAAATGAAAAACAAATCCACAATCATAAAATATCTCAATTCCAGGGGCGGACCCAGGTGGGCGTGGGCGACCAAAAATGCCATTAGGTCTTCGTGCTACGTGCTCACGGGCATTTTACCATTGCTGCTTTACTTCACCCCCCCCCCTTTGGGAAAATCCTGGATCCGCCCCTGCAATCCAACGCCGCCCCAGACTGTCTCAAAACCGAGATCCGCCACTGGTAATTTCAATGCCGCTTACGCTTGTTGCCGTATCCGGAATGATAGCCAAGTCAGCACCGGCTCTGCTCTGGCAGTTTGCGCGGGCGTCCTGCCATTTCAGCTTGGAGTCAGCCACAGCCAAGAAGCATTTATCGTTCAGTTGTTGCCAACTGCCTCCACATTTGACAACCCCACTCTGTGCCACAGCTGCAAATGAAGTAAATTAATGTCAGTTAAAAAAAAAATTCTCATTTTAAAAAAGCCCACGTCCGTGCGTAATCATTTTAATTGTTATGCTGGTGTGAGGTGCAGAATTTTTGGTGCAGTTGAGGTTGGTATATTGCAAGCACTGAGTTGGAACTCTAAATGCCTATATTCTTTATACAATTTAACACGCGAGAATATTTATTTTCCAACACTTAACTGGGGTATTGGCCCTTTTTCCTGTTTGTGGTCAGGCACAATAATGTTACACACACAATTGTAAAATATGTACATTAGCACAAGTCTCTAATGCCAACTCCCTTTAACATCAACATACATGTAAAAGTTACAGGCAAAGGCTTCGCTGACAACCTAAATTTGCGCCTGGCAAATTTAAACTAACACACCGAAGCATATGGGTTCAGTGTCAAAAATTATGTCTTTCTTGTAAGCCTACATGATTAGCTTTACGACCCAAATGATCGAAGTCTTATGGACAGCTGCAGCATTCCAGCATGTCCAATGCATCACGTATTTAATGCCATACTCTGCCATACTTTTTTCTGTTTCTGTTTGCTTTTTCTTGCATTTCAGTATGTTTTTACGCTGTTTTAATAAAGCTTTTTAAAGCTTTGGATAAATACATTAAATAAGGCAATAATTAGGCGCCTCCACCAAGACAACTTGCTATTACAACACTATGTATTGCAAATGCCTTCAATGTTTGGGAAGTTTGGATAATACGGGCGTTCAGCGCGCCTCCAAGAGTTTGCAACGCGTTGGCCAATCACAACGCGCAAATCTGTCGACCCTTTCCAAACGCGCACTGGGTCGACAGATTTCGGGCATTTGTATTGGCCGACACGCTGCATACTCTTGGAGGCGCACTATTTTGTGAATCGCCCGTATTCGGCGCAACAAGAGAGAAATACTTTCAGTTTGATTTTTTTTTCCTTTTTAGAGTTATACGGGCGTTTCACAATAGTGCACCGCCATTAATCTCCATCATTATAAAGAGAGATCAAAGTAAGCCGCGAAGGTTTGCAACGTGGTGGCCATTGTACGTAATGCGCGTTTGGATGGGTTGGTTGCACACATTGATTTCAGTGGCGATATGCAATGTACGTATGTTGCGCGTGGTGCACATTGGACGCGCTGCCGTCCACCGTTTCGCCCAATGTTTGCCCATGCTTTTCAAAATCACGGTTATACGGTTCGATCTTGCAGCACCATTTTGGTTCCCACCATGCTTTGTACGATCTGGCTAGCAGCCCATGGGTGCATTCGATTAGCTTACATGTGTAAGTCAAACTTACACGGGAGCGTGCGTTTAGCCATCACGTAATCTTTGTGCCTGCCCTGGTGTCAGCCACCACTACCCCGGCTGGCGAGCGGGTCTCTGGAGGCTGCCCGAATGTAATGACGTCACGGATGGACTGTAACACTGGTGTGTTCAGGGAAGCTAATCGAACGCACCCCATAGAGTCGATGTTGGACCATAGAGCTATATATATGTTTTTACAGGGGTTGGACACGTCCGGACTTGTCGACCGACAGTGTGGGTTTGGAAAGGGTCGACCATAAAGAATATAAGTATAATTGCCAGCATAAGGCAAGAACAACTTGGAATGTCGTGGATGTTTACGCGAGCGCGTGAAACGCGTACAATTGCGCACTGAGTTGAAGTGCGCGTGCGCGTTAAAATGTAGCGTAATCAAACAACATTTCGCCTGTTCGGGAAAAATTGGTGTAACGTAAAAAAAATGGGCCTGTCACCTCTTGCTCTGATCTCTATTATGGGGTCGACACGTTTCGCGCATTGTGATTGGCATACGCGTTGCAAACTCTTGGCGGCGCACTATTGTGAAACGCCTGTATTGCCTGAACAGGGTTCTCGATAGATCATAAAAAGTTAATAGAGTTCAAAATTAGATAGATTTAAATCATACAGTAAAACAGCATAGTTGAAAATACAGCCACAAGGTGAACGTTTTCTTTGAGGGAGACTCTCTTCGGGATGCCGTATCCAGAGAGGTACGTATATTTTCCGGGGGAAGGCGACCGATTTGAAACTTTTGCAAAACGGAACTAGCCGTTTCGTCGCAGATTTTGTGTTCTTTGGACACTTATTCTTTGAGGCTAAAGGCACGATAGAGTCTACTCGTGCAAGCCTCTGTATGGGCGTGATCTCCTTGTGAATCACAGGTATTTTGCCGAGCCAAGCACGAATCTTATCGGTAGGGAGTTAAGTGGTTCCACACCTCCAAGTACCACTGTCATCTTTGCATGTGAGGACTCCATGTGATAAGGCACCAACGATAACTATAAAGTACAAAAAAGGTCAACATGTCGAGGGGTTTTCTCTCCATTTTGACGTAACAGGCGTATGATCACTATCTGGAAGGTCAAGTATTCTTCACATTCTGTTTCATGTCACCTGATTTATCAGTGAAGCGGGTCAGTTGGAGTAGCATAGTTTAACATTGATTAAATTTTTCTATGCTCACTGATCAGTAGATTCGGTAAAATTTCACACACTTATTAATTAAAAACTTAAAATTAAAAGTGCTTTTTTTCTGTTTCTTTTTTTAATGGTATAATGCAATAATTTGGTAAGTCCTGTTGTAGCTGATTTCAGCCTGGCCTGAAATACACACAAAGTTTCCAAAAAGACTCTTAAGCTTAACTTTCCTGGACTGCTGTAATCAGTTGAAGTTGTGTAGCAATATACACCAAAATGGAAATGCAATATTTTGGGGGTGTAACCATGTTCTTTAAAATGACAGCACATGCATGATTCGTCACCTGTGTGTGTTTGTGTGGGGGGGGTGCGGTGCACCCTCACACACTCATCAGGTACGCCAATGCTAATAGACTTTGTTCACGGGAAACCATATTCCCTAAATATAAATATAAATCTTATTCAGTGGAGGAGTCAGAGTGAAACCAGAGCATTTGGATTTCAAGCCTAACTTTTTTGTGATTTTTTTTTAATGTAATGGAAATATGCCCCCCCCAGCGACGCCCATGCCTAAAACATTAAGATTTAAAACAAGCATTTCAAAACTCAGTGTAAACTGGCATCAATTTGTTCCCAACTGCTATTTAATTTTGTTTTCATTTTACTCTTAGGTTCCAAATCAAAGTTAACTTCGCTTTCAATTCAACATGGCCGATTCGTGAAACAAGTCTATCCGAGCAAGAATAAAAGGGGGTTTATTTTGAAATAAAACTAGTCCTTTTGTACCACAGACATATAAACGCATAGACCGCCAGGTCCTATTCAAAACTACAGGGGGTTTTCGTGATCTGTGCAACGCCCGAGTAAAATCAAAACTATGGGCAAATTCACCCCTCGGTATAGGGAATTTACGCATAGTTCAAGAATTTCCACCATAAAATCCTATGAAGCCATTTTTTTATTGTAAAAACCTCTATTTACTTAATCTGGCTAATAGGGGTTCAAAACAATGCGGTTGCAACATTTGAAAAGAATAGATAGCAGTATCGAAGAGCTAAAAAGGTGGACATATGTGAAAGCGCATATAAACAAATACAGGCAATATCAGTGCGTTGCGCGTAATGCGCACCGAACACGCTGCCATCCACCGTTCCACCCATTGTTTGCCCATTGTTTGCCCATACTATTCAAAATCACGGTTATACACGCAAGACTGGCGGTCTGTGCGTTTATCTGTCTGTGTTTGGTACGCATTCACCGCAAAGGCGCGCAAGTCTATACGAATTTGACGCGAGCACGCTGAGTACGCACAACGAATTTAGTCTAGAATCTTACCGCGCCATGTTGGTTCCCATCATGCCTTGTGCGATCAAACCCCTGGTATTGTATTGGGATAGTTAAATTAGGACTTTAGTCAGTGTGTTTACGCGCGACGAACATTTACGTGTGCGCGACGTGCAGGAGAATACGTGGACGCGAGCGTGTAGCTTTTGAAATACGCGTGCGATTGACTTTACGTTTATGTATCATATCATCCTGAATAGCCAGTCAGCGTCATTTAGTGTCGCATTCAATACGACCAGGGGCTGATGAAGGAACGCACACGCAGCCCATGGAGTCGAGATTGGTCTGGAATATACATAGAAATGGAATCCATAGGTTATCTGCGGGAACGTTCGCGTGCACGCCGAACGCGTCCAAGAACCCGGTTGGAAAACTTGGTACCGGTGAGGGTGCACTTCAGCTCAGGGTGGATTATACACCCCTCTCTTGTCCCAAACTGCTTTTAAACGTGTATTTCAACATTTTGGTTTCTTTTCATTTTTCTGTCGAAAGTATGTTTTCAGTCAATCCAATCTTTTAAACTCCAAAAAACAAGTGTGTTATTCAACACAATCACTTGTTATTATGTCTAGACGTATACGTGTCTAATTCCTGGAAAATAAATATAAACGTGCACATTTTTGTCATTTTTCTTTGACTGTTATTAATCAAATGATTATAGTGGTGTATTTATTTCCATTCTAAAGATATCTTTCCATTTTATTCAAATTATCGTATGTCCTTTGACCGTTATCAATTTGCTTGAGCCTACTGTAAAAATTGAGGGTCACTTATTCTGGATCGCGTGCTCGAAAAACTACCCTGGACGTTCTCCGTATTAAACGATGTCTTAAACTGAGTGTGTGTCATTTGCAATACAACAATGAAATACATGAGGCTGAAGCTAAGATGGCCGCTGGCAGTTAAACATAATCTCACTGTCACTTTCAACCATGTTACAGAAGGAGCTAAACATTACACGTCCAATTCCTATAACGCCAATATTTTAATTGCACAATATTACCCAGAGTACTTAGCATGTTCAATAATTAAAAATGCATATTTGAACGTAATAAAAAAGAGAGTGTTTTAAGAGGTTTAATCGCTTAACACGATTTTACAAAGTATAATTTCAATTTTTGCTTGTAGGGTTTCTAAAGCAAATTCTTTGTGAAATAGCAATTTTTCTTCCTCGACAACTGGACGAGCAGTTAAGTAATAATCACCTGTTGGGCAGGTAAAAACTCATTAAGGATATTATTTGAAGCACATATATCTGGAAAAAAAGAAATGTGATTCACCAGATTTTTAAAATATAGAGTATGCCGCGCGTCCCTGTAGTGATTGAAATTAGTGCATACATTTATCATAATATATTGCATTATATGTCGTGGTAAAATTTTGAAGGTACAGCAAACGAGTTTTGGCGTGATTGTCATTTGTGCTGATGAAATGACGAAGGACAGCATAAAAATCTTTACATGTGCTGTTCTATAACGAAGTCACTTTTATAATCACAGCAACAATTCAGGAAGTTTCGGTCGTAGGCAAGCTGGCCTTACCTGCAACTAGAAGCGAACAGAACACAGCAATCAAAAGCTGCATAGCTCACAGAGTTTAGGCCCAGACGGACCTCAACACAGGCCCTAAACAAAATAACAAATCCAAAATAGAACGGAGGGCTCTGCCCAAATCACTCTGGGCCTCTCACGCACACAGGCACGTTTGCCAAGCCGGTATTAACTTTATGCCGCAGCGAAAACTATAACTCAGCTCGTTTTTGTCGGACTCTAAAATACCTGAACCTGTTTACTTTTGAAACTTAATGGGGGCAGTCTGACTGGACTTTACTGTAGCAGTGGGAAATAAATATTCAAATTAGCTACTCTCTGGACAGATTTGTTGAATTTGTAAAGTAATGTGCAGATCGTGGTAAACGAGGTACTTTGATCGGATTTTAATCTGCCCGAAAAACCAACTGCATGGTACCGAAGAGCAGAGTAAATATTCGAACTTCGATAAAGTTGTACAATGTCACCCTCTTCGGTACAAAATTCAAAGATAACCTTGGCCAATTTTGTCAAGCATAGTATGAAAATCTCGATGACATTTGCAAGTTTGTAATTACAAGCCTTACATATACATGCATACAAAAGCATACACATACTCCCCCCCCCAAAGAAATCAGTTTTATCAAGCACCATGATTTTTTATATTCTACATATTCCAGTTTTAGTCTGCGCACAAATATCTATATATGCCGGTACTAATAGCCTGAAAAAAACAAGTTCACAGATGTAGGACGATAGTTTTGGGATCATCGGGCCCACATTTGGCATTCATTCCTCCTCAAAGTTCCACTTATTTTAGCCATGTTTTCGGTATTACCGTTTATTGCCAGTATAGGTTTGTTTGATGCCGATCTCATCTGAAGTCATTTAGGTTTACTGTGTTTTAACCTCAAAGTCGGGCGTTTCTATCCAAATCTAGACTCCTTCATGGCTCCTC
The DNA here is from genome assembly GCF_001949145.1 of Acanthaster planci. The sequence goes on from NW_019091396.1 coordinate 1,220,081, forward strand.
AACGATTGCACTGGTTGCTTCGTGGAGCCTGTAGCTTCTGTCATCTCCACCCGTTATACGGTCTTGCACAGCGTTGGCGTTTGTCGAACAGCGATCTCCGACATAATCGACAAGTCCAGCTTCCATCTTTGCCGCATCTTTATCAGACCGACGTTCAGTCACGTGGTCCTCATGCTGACCTGAAATCGGGTTGAGATCATATACATTGGGGAGATTTTTCTGGTTAGCTGTAAGGGGATCCTTGTGAATAGTATTCTCTCCGGCCCCCATAATGATTTTGGCTTCTTCCTCACTTAGAGAGTCACTTTGCAATCTCCTCCTTCTTCTTTGACTTCTTTCCTTGGTCTCCCCAGGGCTGAAGCAGCTCTGCGAGGGATAGTCGTTCCGACCCACGAGCTTCTTTTCCATCCCTCGTAGGGGATTTGCTTCCAAGTGGGGGCACAGCCACGACGGTATGCTGGGTAGCAATTGTCTAACAGTTTTTGTTTCATCTGCCATAATATCTGTCTCGGCCTGCACCAGACCTACCTCTACTATTCGGTTCAAATTGTGTTCGCTCTGATTGTCTGTGCCCCACTCTGCTGATCTGAGATCTCAAAGGAAAGGGGTCTTTCGCCTGCCATTTTAGGCTCTTGTGGCTGAAAACGAATGTCAACTGAGATAGACGACGGCACACCAAGTGCCATTATCACAGCTGCGCCAAGTGGCAGATCTTTGGCAGATCTTTGTCATTATAGTGGTTGTATCATCGGAGATGGTCGGAAATGACAATTAAAGTCCTTGAGTCGGTGCTGTATTAAACGATGACATATTTGGGGGATCACACCCATTCTCATTTATAATTGTCCTGTCATCTTCAGGGATGGCTTTCATCGCCACACCCAGGGGGAGATAGTAGTTAACTTCCCCATGGATGCTGCTGGGATTCTCGGCATCAAACCCAAGCGGATAATAATCGACAGCCTGATCGCTTCTCAGAAGACGAAGCTTGTTGGAGAGTAACTTGTCCATGCGGAATTTTGCTATCGCTTTCTGTTTGGTGGACGGCAGGCGTAGTCGCGGCTGCTTGGTGGTGCCGATGGTTGGCACGTGAGGTGGTGCAGAGGACCATGAACCCCTTGGACAGGAAGTGGCCCCTGACAGGCTCGCGATACATTGGGGTGACACCAGAGAAGGGGTAGGAAACAAATTTAGACATGGGGTTCAGTGACAAAGAAAAAACATGAGCATAAATAACGATAAATCGTAACATATGTGGGGTCTACTCTCTAAAACATATCAGCGGATTGAAGTTACTTCAAGCGCATAGGTTAGGCATTCGAATTTTCTTTAAAGAACTTGACCATTTCGATACGGTACATTTTCACTTCAGATAAACTAGATTCAGCATTTGGGCTTCGCATGTGCGTCATTGGAAGTTGAATAACAATGAGCTTACCACTCAAATAGGAATTGGAGCTGCAATAAACATCCGCTGTCAGAATCTCTAAGTACAAGTACATCATCGTTGCAGTTTTATAGTTTCCTGTCCAGTTGAATGGAAGCTCTCCGGTGGGCTTTGATTTGAATCTGAAGCGAAACGTTGAACCAGTGAAAGGGCAGATCCAGGTTCGGGCAAACATAGTTTTGAGGTATATTTGTAGTCGCCGGTTATTGCTTACCATTCTAATTTCATATATTGGCAGCCAAAGTTGTTAAATAGATGGGCTTAAACTTGGTGTCAATTGCCAATAGACGAGGCAGTGACTTTGTTGCTAGACGCAGTACTACAAGACACAACTTGTGGCTGGACCTTGAGAATTAATTATGACAAAGCAATAAATTTACCATTTTAGTTCGATTTATAAAATTATCGAGATGTCTTCCGCAGAAACAGAAACAAGTGGCTGTTTTCATAGCATAAAGCATAAAAACGGTGACTTTGCGTTGCGCACTGCTCAAGCACAGCATGTCCTGTTCCTTCACCCCAACACACCATCCTGTTACATGGTCCGAGGAGAGGGGCAGGGCATGGACACAGACAAAACAAGACTTGTCCCTCAGATTGAAAAAGAATTATAGGTTTGGAATTCATTTCTTCCTGAAATGCATTCTTTTAGCTTTTCCAGTGTGTTTGTATGTAACGTGAGTATTTACTCAGATTGAAAGCAACTTTGAATATGGTGTTCAAGAGGCGTAATGAATTGTATGTATGGATTTCGTTGTTGAAATCCTACCCAGTCCAAAACCTGTTTCATCAGCTCAGCTATGACGTCCATGACGCGTAATTACAGTGTACTGGTCTGACACCAAAACGAAGATCAATCAAATTTGTATCCTTATGATTTCAAATAATTCATTTCTTTGCTTGCTTGTGTACCGGTAACGAGATGGATTTTTCCAAGTTTGTTTTTGTGAAGTTCCGGTTCGTTTCTATGAGATACAGGCCTAAAATGAAACTTGAAATATAAACGTAATCAAATCGATATCTCGTAAACGATTCATTTTGTTTCTAACAATGGAAACAATTGCCCTAAAAACAGATCTCATAAAAACGAACTGGATAATATACTTCGTACAGACGAACTTTGGACAAGATATATCTCGTTCAAACGAAGTTGAGAAAGTATACTGCGAAAAAACTGTACTTCCACAGCGATTTCGTACATTTGCTACATCGGAGCAGATGGATTTCGACAGAACGCAGATATACATGTATCTAACGAATGACAATTACTGTCGTCAGGTTAGTGCGCTGGGCTAGAGCCGGGAGCCGTGTCCAACTGAACGGCCGGCCAGTCGCCGGCCTTGCGTACTTACGGTACGTGAGCAAGTGACGGGAGTTAATTTTCATATGACCCTTGTAGAGGGCGCCATTCAAAATGGAGAAAAAGGCAGACGACGCCAGGGAGGCTCCGAAGTTGTCGGAAATCTTCGAAGATTCCTGGCGAATTAAGCAAGAACTGGACAATGTTGATAAACCAACAAATTCGAAATCTTATCAGGTGAGGCTTTACTAATATACTATTCTATTTGACACCCCATTTTTGAAGATTTTTTGCTGAGAATATTTCGGCAGTTTCAAGTCGCCAAATCGCAAATGACCGAGGTAGGCCTACCATGCCTACGGTCACTAACATTATATGGAAAGAGTTCTAAGGCCCCGTGCACAAACCTAGGAATGAGACTTGACTGAACAAACGTAAGTAAGTACGTCAGAATTTTCTTAGCTAGTTTTCACTTTTTAGAACATGTTATCCCTTTCTGACGGCTGTTATAACAGTTACAACATAGGCTAGCCTAGGCCTAATTAGTGTTGTCCGTGTAGTGGTGAAATAAGGGACCTGGGCCCGTCGTTGACGTTTAACTGTCTTGTCATAAGTATTACTGACACACTGACAGCCTGACAAAAGTTTTGAAAACCATGGTATTCATCAATGGCCAACACTGAATGTAGGTAGAGTATTACCAGTGTTTCCCCACTACACATATCAAAGATCTACATGACAGATATGCAGTTTCTTAATGCCAGAGAACAGCACTTCAAGTTCTGGTCACATGGAAATGAGGGACTTTGTCCGAACAGAGGTCCAGTGTGCATGTGTCCAGCACGTGCCAAGGTCATATTGCTTACAATGTCATGTCATAGATGAAGTGTCATATTTTAGATTAATTTTGTCAGGTGTAAGATGCATAAACTTGGATAAGGTTGAGAAAATTTCTATAGAAATTGGTCAACAATAGTTGGGCCAGCCCAACTGCAGCACTATAGTTGGGACAGTCCCAACTATAGTTGGGACAGATAGTTTGGGCGTAAAATCAGCACAATCGTCTGACAGAATGGCAGGATGGACAGGCATTTATCCAGGAGCTTTTGCAACTTGAGGTCAGAGCGAGGTGAAAACACCGTTGACTTGTCGCAATGTAGCGATTTTGCATTAATTCACTCTGAAAGGTTACAGAGCTTCCAGATGTCACAGAGATTTTACTTCCCTTTTTTGGCACAGTCTTCCACAGCTGTGAATTTTACAGGAGATAAAATCTTCTGAAGGTGAAATTACCAACAGATTTAGCCGTCACACAGAAATCAGGTGATCACTGAGATCGACTGTTACACCCACCTTACACTGTAACTAACCTGTTAGTTTGTATTTGTCTCTTTTAAGATATATAAATGGAAAGAGTTCCATATCTGGACATCACTTGGAACCCTTTGCACAAACTCCATGAAACTGGTCAGAAAAACTTCATGTGTTCTCGAATTAAAAACTTAAATATTTCCCCTGTTAAATACATGTATGACTTTTTAGGATACGTAATCACTTATGTGTCACTTACTGAAAAATTTAGCCAAGTTGCACAGCATCCTCAATTATATCGCAACTGACATTCTGGATATAAAGCCATCCTGCAGTGGACTGCTGGATGACTTCATATCCTGGAAGCCAGTCATACATGAAGACTGGCCTGCAATTGGGCTTTGAAGAATTAGTGATGTCCATGTGTGGAATTCTTCCCCGGAAACATTCCTCCACCAGAAGTTGACAATGATTGATTTGCTTGTTAAGGATACCCTGCAAAAGGCCATTAAGATGCTGGAGCAAGCCACAGTGATGGTCAGTCAACTGAATCTGTTCAGCTCCAATGAGCAGCTTGAGGAACTGCCAACCACAGATATAAGGTGGGTGAAAACAAATCCAGCTTTTCTGAAATTAACCTTGTCGTTACAATGGCCCCAAACCCTCCAGCCAGAAAGTTTGTATCCATTTTGACATGCCGTACATCTGTGTTGAATACTGCATTTTCATTTGCCCAAAATGATTAACTGACAGGGTAACAAAAATGCATGGCTCACTCACCATTACATATAACATCAGCCAGTTTTGTATGATATCATACATACGCACATGTATCCCCCTGCATTGTATCTATAGCATAAAGTAGGGACTGGTAACCACTTACATGTATGTTCAAAGATTCCTTCATCGCCCTTAAGTTCCATCAAGACAGGCACATGATAAAACAGTTGTTGCACTCATACATTGTACAGTTGCTGACTGTCAAGGGACGCTTGCCCTCCTCTTCCCAGGTACTTACTACTACCAGCACTCCTAGGGTGTCTGTCTCTCAAGGTCACCGAGGAGGACAGGTTGACGGTGGTGGAGCGCAGCAAGACGTATTTCATCGACTTCCTCCGACGGTGCAGGCAGTATGGGGTGACGGAAGAGGTGAGCTCATCTTAGCCAGTCTAACTTATTGTCTCAGTGCCTGTACTGACGAGGGCGCTATCACACCAACCTTTTGCAGTCAGGTACAAGCAAAAATAGTCCTTGCATGAGGCATGTAATATGTAAAACCATTGGCCTCGGGAACATTGGAGGCTCATACTTTTTTTGCAGCTTTCAATGAGCAAACATCATGTAGATGGTGAGATAAAGGCTGAATCCTGGTGTTGAAGGCTATTCCAGACAGAAAACAAAGGACAGTTGAATAGTTTGTCAAAGAATTGTGAATGTTGTTACAAATGTCAGAATATTGTTATATCACTTTATTCTTTTATATTATGGAAGTTCCAGATATATGTGAACTCTGTGAAGGATTCTGACAAAGTCTTGAATTTACTCTAAACCCCCTAGGGTGTATGTAAAAATCATATTGAAATTGGAGGATTCGGGACTGTTAGGGTTAATCTTAATTAAACACGAGTCTGTAGATGACATGACCTTTAAGCCTCCGTTGAAGTCTTTCAGATCAGATGCAACATTGGTCATTAAAATTACAAACGTAAAGTTAGTGTATTTGCTGCACTGGTAGTGCTAATGTTAAGCTCATTACTTTTGGTTTCAATTGTCAATTGCCCGTATCCCCCTGACACAGGAGATTCCTGAGGATCCAGAGCCCAGACCACACCCACCAAAGGGGCGGCCAGACCTGATGGCTATGCAGGCCAACAGAGAGGACAAGATCCGCCGCTACAAGGAAGCCAAGGAGATGGAGAAGAGGATGAAGGCACTGGGTGCTCACGCTGAGATGAGAAACAAGCCAGAAGATGTGCAGGTAGTGGCAGAGCACAGCGTCCATCCAGTTTATCGGTCATTCTGGGCAGCTATGTCACTGGGTCCGCCTTCTTACTTTGGGATTAGTGTTGGGTGCAAGATAGAATTACTGTTCACTTTCATTACAACAAGATTGCTGAAACTTGCCAAATTACCTTTTTTTTAACCAGAACCTTGATTAGAAATCCAATCCAATGGGAATTAGAAGATTTGCTTTTTGTAATGGTGTGTGTTATTGGAGGGCCCTTTACATCAAGATCCAACTGTAGAATAAACAGAAACAGTACTACTTTGGCACAGCACTGCCAGATGACATTGTTTTTGCAAGTACTTTTAAACTGGACATACAGTATTATACAAAATTGCCTGAAATTAAAAAGAATGCTTAGCCTTTTACATACATCAGCATTACATCAGGTGTTGTAAATGGCCGACTGGATGTAAAAACTTTGCCAAATGACCAGTTGCTTGTGTACATTTACTTTGACACAGTTGAGTATTCCTCCAAAGATTATTTAATCCACAACGGCAAATTTGATTTCTGGGTGCTAAAAGTCTATGACGCCTAACTTGGACTCAGTGAGACTGGAACCTGTGCGTCAGGTGTTGTTACCAGAAAAGACACAGTGATCTTTCACCAACCTATCTCTGCCCCTACACCCCACCCCCCACCCTTCTCCCTACCCCCGAAAAAAATGTAAGGTGAGCCAGCAAGCAGCACTTTCCAAAGAGCCCATCATTTTGCAATTGGGATTGTCTCACAGAGAGAGTACTACGTCCTGTGCTTGAAGAAGTGGGTGGGCACAGCACTGGAGGAGTTAGCCGGTATCCAGCAGGAGATGGAAATACTGCATCATATGGCTAGGATGAAGTCTAGGCAAGAGCAGGGTACCAACGCAGAGCCCGAACCACCAAAAGAGAAACCCAGACAGGTGAAGAAGAAAAAAAAACAGACACAGTCGAACCCCCTCTTGAATGAGGTCCTTGAACCTTGTATTGCAGGGCCTTTAAGAGCCATGTTTCACAAGGTATGGAAAACAAAGAATTACGACAATTGGGACCTTACATTTGCCTCGTTATGAGCAAGATGTTGCACAGTTTATGGAAAAAATCTTGTGCTTCGCCTCATGAAATCTCTGCATGGAACTGTCGTACTCACCACCTGTACTCGCTATACTGAGAACATAAACCCAGCATACATGATTTGTACAATTGATTGAGAACAGGAACACACAGAATCATCGTATGGTTCGTTCTTTTCCTCGTGAGTCAGTCATTTTTCGAATATGATGCTCTACCACGTTGACATTCTCATTCTGTGGGAAGATGTTTCATTGTGGAACCATAATGTCTTGTTCTTAAAGGCTAATTAAATTGTGAAGAAAGAAGTGCACACCTGTGCTGGAACACATGCAGCAGGTGTGGCTGATTTTCAACGGAATGTGTACAATCTATGACAAACACAACCAAGCCTGGGTGCCCAGTTCCAGCAACACTCATCATGTGCCCTTCGGTTTTGTGTTCTTTTGCTGGGAGGTGCAGCTGTGCATGGACTCCCAACCAAAACATTGGCCAGTATGTCTGATGGTGTTGCCTACCTCATTCTGCATGTTATTAGTCAGTTCACTAATCCCCCAGGTTGCAGCTTCACAGTGATCGTGGTCTTAATTCATTGCTGCACTCTCCCCCACAGCCCATGAAGCCGTTCATTCTCACGAGGGACGCCATACAGGCCCAGGTGTTTGGTGCCGGCTACCCCAGCGTCCCAACAATGACCCTGGAAGAATTCTACCAAAAAGAAATAGCTGAAGGGAAGATACTTCCAAACTCACAGTGAGTTATTGAAAGTCATAGAAGTCAAAGTGTCACTGTAATATCGGTGATAAAGCGCGGCACTTTCAGGCCAGACTTGGCTGTTACAAAAATACTGAAGCTCTCGCCTAAATTCACACCCCAAATATAGCATTTTGGAAGGCTAACAGATGCAAAGTTTCCACCAATGAAAACCAGTTAATTTGGGTTCTTAAATGCAGCCTTACCTAATAATTTTCCCCTACCTGGATGATGACCAAAAGATGTAGTCTTTTGAAGGATTGAAGCTGTTTGGAATTCAAATAATTGGATTTTATAAAAGTAGAACCACATTTTTAGATCTACTGGTCTCTAAATCCATTACACAGGAACCCAACTCCAGTTAGCCAGAGGGAGGAGGCAGAGAGGAAGGAACAAGAGAAGGAGGAAGCCATCGAGAGAGACGACCCAGAAGCCCTCAGGAAGGCCAGGGAATGGGATGACTTTAAAGACAGTGAGTTAACCATTGATACACTGACTCTTTGACAAAGATGGAACTCGGTGAAGGGAAGGGAAATCCGTCCATTGACACTGCCACCTCCGAAATCGCCCACCCACACACACCCATGTGATACATTAGACTGACTCATCTATAAGCCTTCCAAATCCTTCAAAATCTATCAAGTTCTGGGAGGATTTGTTCGGCAGGATTGAGGAAGTTGGAGTCCAGTCTCTTTTTCACATGTGCTTTACATAGGGCTTGATGCTACTTGATGGTCGAAATTTGAAGATTGAGATGCCTTGAGGCGCCTTTCCAGATGCCTGTCAACACTTGCGCCAAGCGTTGCTTACCTGTCAAGATCACTCTCTAGGTAATTTTGACGGCCGAACACAACGCACACCTGTTATGTTAATGGTGTCGATTTTTGTGTCATGAAAATGACACGCACGGACACATCGTTCACGCAATGCACCCCCACAACTGACATATGGAAAGACTCCTTCAGATGCTGAACTGAAGCTCCTTAAAGCGGATGGGCCATGCTGGGAAGATTTCTTGTAAAACAAGCATCAACACATAAAGCATACATACATATAACAAGAAATACATCTGCATAATTTCAAAATGCGCAGAAATATGTAAAAATTATAGTTTTCACAACCCTATTTCACTCTCTTCTTGGAGCAAAAGCTAAACAACCACCGTCTGGCACCGAAAGTTGTCTGAAGAAATTCCCAAGAATCGTGACGTCATAGGCAAGGGTCCTTTATCCGGCGACTGTTTAATGTTGCACAACAATGTGTCGACATGTACGTAATGCAGTAGCGCAAGCGTGTGCCATCATGTCAGACTCAAGCGACGATAAATCCAGCATTCATGCTTTTTCCGATCGCAACGATCAGTCGTCAAGTTCGTCTTATTCATTTGACGAAAGCGACTTTGAAGAAGCTGATGAGACACAAGAAATATTACCTTGTCAGTTCGAACCAGAATACACTCAGGAAGAGAATTGGCAACTCGAGGTTGTTGGCCACAGGCAGTCTTGTAGTCGAGACCAATTAAGACATTTACAAGACCACACAAGACCAGCACAAGACCTCCAGTGTAAATTCAAGTCACAAGCTATTCAAATGAACTGCAACAAAAGCATCCTTTGTCATTGTTCACCCTGTTACTTGTGACTGGTCTTGTGATTGTCTTGACTACAACACTGGCCATGGGCATGGCGGCGACCCAGAGGATCAGCAACAAAACACTGACTGGTAATGATTTTTTTCTTGCACCATTATAAAAATTTGTCTGTCTGAAAAGACGTAATTGTCCTATCATTGGCTATTCGATAGCTGTATTTGCTGATGTTTGTTTGATAAATCCTGTTTTAAAGTGAAACATGCACGTATTATCGTTGACAACGGGCAAAACCAAGTGATGCGAAACAGGTTGACGTTGGGTTGGGATTTGTCTTAAGGGCCTACTGCCTACTGGGAAAGTTAGATTTTCTTCCTTGTCTTTTATCTGTTTTGCCAGTTTGGTTGTTTTGGGGGGTAGTTTTTGTCCACGATAATAGGCTAGCCTACTTCGTCAAAGTTGGTATTCCGTTCCAACAATTTTTTTCACTGTGCACTGCGGGTTGATTGCTTGGACAAATCAACTTTCTTCCCGGAATTATGTATTCTGGTCTGGAAAGTTGAGTCCGTCCTATGAGGTCACATTTTTGCCAAGAATTGTCTGCTGCCCTCATTGACCGATTTCGATAAATTTTTGCGAATGATGAATCAGCTTATCTTGGATTCTTAACAGCTCACAAACGTGGCTGCGGCAATCGGGAGAACATGGGCTGAAGTTCCAACCACATTGATGGGTCGAGGAAATGACAGGTGTCTACCGATACGGAAGCCCACTTGCCACTGATCGGGAAGGACCTCGAAGACGGAAAGTATCCAATCTCCCGGTACTTTCCAGTAGAAACCCATTCATATTTGTGAAGCTTTTATTCCCTTTTATTTCAACTGAAGAGAATGAGAAACTCTCGCAATCCAGCGTCACCTGTGCCATGAGAACTGAATGCTGTTACTGTAACTGTGCATGTAGTGCTTTTGTTTTGCAAGGAACTGCCTTCTCTTCTCGGCTGTAGAGGTCTGTGCTTGACGACTTCTGTCAATGTCATTAACATCCACTTGTGAGAGTGTATTAGGAGAGAGCAAATAAAACGGAATCATGTCACAAAATGAGCCATCATGTGTAGATGTTGTTTAGGAAATTAACACTACCAAGAAACTACAAGGTACTGTAAAGAAAATACGTTAAAATTAAAATCAGCAAAAGAGGAGTAAAAAGAAAGAGCAAAAAGGACTACAGACGAGGAATTGAACATTTCACAGTTTATTCATCTTTGTTACCTGTTTCAATTAGTCATCGCTCCTCATTTGAGAAATGTACACGTGTATTTACTCATTGCATATAGTATATCTATTACTACATAATAAATAAATGAGATAATATGCCACCCACCCCTACAAGAAAATTTCTTCAAGTTTTCCTTCACTTTTCATTTCAAAACCTCTGCTTTGCAGTGATTTGTGTGGGACAGAATTGGTTTGTTCTGTACAACGTGTATAACAGAAGTGAGAACAGCAACTAATTTCTCTTACTGTGCGACATTTCTGTACACTAAATCTAACGGGTTGCAATGGTTTTCATTTAAGTAACTGCTGAAACATTTCCCACCTAACCTGTTCGTCAATTAGACGTTATTCAAGGAAAGCCATTTTAGATTCTGTTCCGTTCAAAGTCATCTTTTAAATGTGGTAGTGCCAGACTGTTTTGCATTCCAAGCTTCACATTAATTTCTTTTAATATGTGGCACAAATTTCAATTTCTTTTATCAGCACAAATTGGTGTGAATTTTCTATGAAGTTTTATCTCATTGCGAGCATTTCTACTCCTAGCTTCAAAAAAAATGAAAAGTTAACTTCACTTTCAATCTAATATGGCTCACTCAAGAATAAAGTCTACTTCTAATCTTTGGTCTTCTTTGTTACGACAGATGGTCAAACATGCTAAAGAAGTTTTTCCCTAAAATTTCTCAATTTCTGGTTGTTCCCCCAGCATTATCAGTCAGGAGGCCTGTTCGAACTTTTGATCACTTGTGTGTCTTGAAACAAAGAGGTAAATATAAATGTGTTTTCCTTGAACTTGGGATGTGTACTTAATATAGCTTGAACTGTCAATTTACCACAGCCGTGTCTTTGTTTTAATGATCGTGTTCTTTTTAACCCTAAAATCTGACAAATTTGTTTGGACTGACCAAAACCTACTGAAGACGTTACATTAAATATGACATGTACAATGGAACAAAAATAATGCATTAGGAGCATGTTCTTCTGTGTGCATTTTCACTGTAGTTGACATATTCTTGAACTCGCATCCATCTTGTGAAAAATTCTTGGCACAAAAACTCTGGCCCTGTCAAGAGACGCTGACATTGTCAAAATATGCACATTTAATTTTGTGAGAACAAAATAGAGTTTCACAAATTTTTACCCAACTTTTTTTGGTTCCTTTAAAGTTTGGTAATGTTGCAAAGAGGCGTAAATATATGTATAACCATGAAGAGCCACCACTGCCATATCTGCAGTGAAGTACGCACCTGAAACAAGGGTGGATTCAGGGCCATGGGGGGGTGCAACAATTTTTTTTTAGGAGCACCCAACTTTTTGGAAATATTTTTGTTACTCTTTGTTTGGCCTCTCTTACGGTTAGACCTTTCATTTTCCGATAAAGAGCTTTTGGCTCCTGGGAATGCAATGGGCCCTGTAGCCCCCCCCCAACCTGACAGTGCTGTGAATTTCAATGTGATAAATCTCTCACATGAACCTTTTTGAAGTGCCCTGCCTAACACACACTTCAACTTTACCTTACTTTGCTTACGGAATTTGGTAAAGAACATTTCATAAAAAATTTACAAAATGATTTGAGGACAGGCTTTCAGAGTGTTTTCGTTTTGCCTTTTTACAGAGATCTATTCTACAGTTGCATTGCCCATGCGAGTCACAATTCACGCCAGAAGGAAAAAAAAATAAATAAGTTTTTTTTATTTTCTTTTCAAATCACTATTACAAACAGTGGTTACCAGTGTTAAAAAATACCTTTGGGTCAATTTTAAGTCTGGCAGTGGACTTGAAATCTATCAGTCTGTACAAAAAAAAAAAAATTCACCGCCGTTAGTTTGGTCTACTGACCATTGCACAAGATGGCTTTGACACTTCAGCACCATCTTCAAATGAAGTCATGTGATTCCAGTCACCTGACACACTACACAACCATGTGGTAACACTCACATTAAAAATCCTCTAGCCAATCACATATTGTAACACTAGATAACATCATGCGACATTTGTATTTTTACAATTAATCATGTTATCGTCATTAGTTCAAAGTATATATACCACATAGATAGCATTCTCTGTACAGTCAATGATTTTTATAATACATTTGTTGTCATATATAACATATTTACTTTCAATTTCAGGCTTACAGCCACAAGTACCTTAAACACTGGTTGTAGAACCACTTTTAAGCATTCTCGTCCCAATTTTGTGAGGCATGCTTTTTCAGTTTCATAGTGCCGCAGTCAAAAAACAACAAAAACAGAAACCTGATTTTGGAGATGTCAAAAAGCTTCTGCGCCACTTCTGCATCGGGATAGTGGCAATGGGGATATTGTCCCACTTACAACAGTGACTTCAACCTTTTACCAACACTTGACTTGTCAGTTTGTAGGGTCTAGATTCACAAGCTTTTCAGTCAGAAAAAAAAAACGAACTGATGGAAAAACAATGCAAACATGTTTGGTTTGTAATAACATTCACAGTGATTACACTTTTTGAGTGCTGTCAGAAAAATGACCCGTTTGACATCCTGCAAAATCCTGATTTTTTTTCTTCTCTGGTGAGTACTTTGACAAAGCTAGAATTACTTGAAGCAAGGTTTCTGACACGGATTGGTGATACAAAAAAATTACATCTTTTCCTCCAGACATTATTTCCACAAACGTTACACATTTATGGGAAATGTCACGCTGGTGTGCAAGAAACTCTTCAAACAAAAGTTGTCACATGAGCCCTGGTGCCGCTTTTATAACAAACATTTGGCAGTTCTATTTTCAGACCAAAAAAAAAACCATTCTCCCAGGGTCAGTCACTGGTGGCAGAAGCAGAGGGGCCAGGGGGCTACTACCCCCTCCCCTTTCTAGTTGGGGGTAATGACCCCTCCTCTTAGCGTGTCCTTTAATGCCTGATGGTCACACAAATGTCTCCCCCCTTTTAGAAATTGTTCCACTGCCGCTGAGGACAGTCCTTTACATGGCGTAACAGTGTGAAACTAGTAAAGGACACTGTGTGGCCACTGGCCAACAAGTAAAAGCCCACAGGAGGGCACTGGAGGGCTGGGCTGAAGTTTTTACAAGAACTGATACGCGGGCATCACAATTTAGCCTAACAGGCAAGCGGGACTTGGGGTATTTCACACTGAATGTGCACACGATGCTGGCAACCAAGGTTTATGTAAGTTACAAAAGAAACTTGAGGAACGCACTTCAGCCCGCCCAAGTGCCCGTAATTTGCAGTTTGGCGACCAAACAAGGCAAGGGTCAATAAATGTGATTGTTCAGCAAAACTGACAACTGCATGAGATGTGAAATCGTTCACACGAAGTGGCCCAAAATCGCCCTGAGCTTTCAATAAAGCAATACATGAAACACACACATACACAAAAATACATGCGAGCATCTCTCCATGTAAACGCCATCTTCCATCATCGTCAGATGACGCTAGATGTTACTTTTCCAGGGTGGTTTTTCCCATATGACCTCCGGAGGGCACTGTTGTTGACGTTCATGTCGCCACCGTCATCCGGGCAGCCATTGGCCAGCATGACTTTGACACATTCGTCAGCCCCCACGCTGCGTGCATATGCGAGGGCTGTCCTACCATCAGCATCAACTGCTTTGACATCTGCATTGTACTGAAATTTAAAAAAAAAAACCCAGAATTATACCTGAAAGTAATAGAAAATGATAGAAACAGGAGGCTTCAAAAATCAAATAATCGCTGTATTTCTACTCATATTATCTCCAACCCCCTACCAATCTTTTCTTCAGTTTACCAAAAAAAGGTGACCACTAGTCTGCAATGTACACGTGCGAGGAAGTGCAACTTTAGTCAAACATTACAGAGACAAGGACATGGATCGGTTACGCTGTGATAATCAGCCTATGCAAACACATGGCAAAACGTGTGCAAGTTTAAATGAATAACACTGGTACATGGAGCTATTCCTACCCAGAATGGTGAATGGGATCTGTGCTTTGCGACAAGTCTTGTCCAATTTTTNGAACCCAATATTTATGCTCTCTGACCAGTCTTCCTCAGACATTTGATGCGTGTTTGCCCACTCACCCAGACCAGTAGCTGTGCAATGACCACATTCCCCATGGCACAGCTCAGGTGCAGCGCTGACCGGCCGTCACCCTCCCCGTAGTGATAGTTGACATCATCTTGACTGGCGTGGATGAGAACCAGCGTGACCAGCCGTACGTCCTCCTTGATCACCGCCTCCATCAGTTGCTGCAGATGACAGAGACAGGAGATATTCAGAGCCGTGCCTCAGCCGTGTCCAGAAAGTCACGGCTGCAGCTGGACTGTGAGGCGTGGACTAGTCAATGATGTGATATGCATAAGGATGAGGGTAAAATGCACTTTTATCGCCCAGTCATGTGATCATTTTAGGCCAATGAAAATACAGTACTCTAAGACAGGGGTAAAACAAAGGGAATTATAACAACAAACCCACCATTCCCAGCGGTCTGTCAGTGAACGGTGGGGGAGCGGCAAATTCCTTCTTCTCGTACTTGGCCCGTATCCATTTCTCCTTCTCCTCCCTGCTGGCGGAGGCAGCTGGCCTGGTCTGATTCCGTAACAACCCCTCCCAGATGCTGTTGGCCATTGCATTGCCTATGGACAGCATGACAGCAGTCAGCTCAGGCCTGCAGGCCAAAAAATGAGAAGGATGCCAAAGGATGAAGAAACGACAACGGACAATCAAAAATGGATAAACCGTTCAGGGTGCTGAGCTGGAACTGGAAAGTGCACTGTGTTGCCTATCCACAGCTGGCAAGCAAGGAGGGTAAACTGCACGCACGTTCTGGTTAACCACTTCATGCCTGGGCATTTTGCAATGTTGAGGATGCTGGGCCGGCATGACTATCATTTTTTCCGTTTTCAAAATCCTTCAACAATTCATCATTCCATTTAACAGTCATTTATAGCCACACAGAGTAATCTTCAGGCACTACTCTAAGTTGACAGATGACCTTCATTGACGCCCGAATATTTTAGCCAGGCCTGCAGCCTGGTAAACAGAGCCCAGATAGTGCGGTGTTATACAACTGTCTTTTGTTCACGAACCTGGCTCAGTGCACTGCTGACCTCTTTTCAATAGGGGCCAGATTAGCATGCAGCGGTGCTGTGTGGCTCATCGCTGTGGTGGTGGAAAGCTTTTGTCCCCGGTGGTAATCCGCTTGCTCTAAATACCCCAAACCCTGGTATACGGTTTAAAAATAACGCTGGATTATCACCACTTTTGAGAGTGAAAAATGTCAGTAATGCCCAGCAGCCTGGTCTTNGGACCCAATATTTATGCTCTCTGACCAGTCTTCCTCAGACATTTGATGCGTGTTTGCCCACTCACCCAGACCAGTAGCTGTGCAATGACCACATTCCCCATGGCACAGCTCAGGTGCAGCGCTGACCGGCCGTCACCCTCCCCGTAGTGATAGTTGACATCATCTTGACCGGCGTGGATGAGAACCAGCGTGACCAGCCGTACGTCCTCCTTGATCACCGCCTCCATCAGTTGCTGCAGATGACAGAGACAGGAGATATTCAGAGCCATGCATCAGCCGTGTCCAGAAAGTCACGGCTGCAGCTGGACTGTGAGGCGTTGACAAGTCAATGATGTGATATGCATAAGGATGAGGGTAAAATGCACTTTTATCGCCCAGTCATGTGATCATTTTAGGCCAATGAAAATACAGTACTCTAAGACAGGGGTAAAACAAAGGGAATTATAACAACAAACCCACCATTCCCAGCGGTCTGTCAGTGAATGGTGGGGGAGCGGCAAATTCCTTCTTCTCGTACTTGGCCCGTATCCATTTCTCCTTCTCCTCCCTGCTGGCGGAGGCAGCTGGCCTGGTCTGATTCCGTAACAACCCCTCCCAGATGCTGTTGGCCATTGCATTGCCTATGGACAGCATGACAGCAGTCAGCTCAGGCCTGCAGGCCAAAAAATGAGAAGGATGCCAAAGGATGAAGAAACGACAACTGACAATCAAAAATGGATAAACCGTTCATGGTGCTGAGCTGGAACTGGAAAGTGCACTGTGTTGCCTATCCACAGCTGACAAGCAAGGAGGGTAAACTGCACGCACGTTCTGGTTAACCACTTCATGCCTGGGCATTTTGCAATGTTGAGGATGCTGGGCCGGCATGACTATCATTTTTTCCGTTTTCAAAATCCTTCAACAATTCATCATTCCATTTAACAGTCGTTTACAGCCACACAGAGTAATCTTCAGGCACTACTCTAAGTTGACAGGTGACCTTCGTTGACGCCCGAATATTTCAGCCTGCAGCCTTGTAAACAGAGCCCAGATAGTGCGGTGTTATACAACTGTCTTTTGTTCACGAACTTGGCTCAGTGCACTGCTGACCTCTTTTCAATAGGGGCCAGATTAGCATGCAGCGGTGCTGTGTGGCTCATCGCTGCGGTGGAGAGATTTTGTCCCCGGTGGTAATCCGCTTGCTCTAAATACCCCAAACCCTAGTATACGGTTTCAAAATAA
>NW_019091396.1:1237900-1349038 GCF_001949145.1 Acanthaster planci
ACGGCTCCGATTTCGGAGTCCCCGGCTGGTAGTGGTTAAGGAGTGTCACTGTCAAGCTCCGGGTCTGTTTGTTTCATGAGGATCTGGATCACAATAAGTAATCCGATGTTTGTTCACTGACACCAGAACCTGCCTAATGGATAGAAGGCACCAGCCTTCGAATCACTGATCGAGATCCAAATCCACGTAAAAACAACCAGGCTCTCGGTGTGCAAGCACGACACACACAGTGTGAACCCTCGGCACAAAAGAAGTCCACAGGATGTGGGGTTAGAAAACGTGTGGACTTGCATGCATCCATGCAGTCTTTTCCCCTCACTCGAACACAGTTTCAGAGGCATTCTGGGGTCAGGATTATTGCGGCAAAATGGAGAGAAACAGTCCTGGAAATCATCATCAAAAATCCAACTCGAAGGAATGCTTGTAATGGGGGAGAAAAAGGAACATATTCCTTGTGTTTTCTTAACCACAGAAGAACAAAGGAATGTCCATGCTACGTATGCGAACCAAGCATGTGTGTGTTAACAGGTCACAGTACAGACAAGAAATAAACCAATCCATAAACCACATGCTGACAACATGAGTTTTAGGCAAAAAATTTTGATCTTTGAAAAAGGCGAGATACGGTGACTATCTTTGGATATACAGGCAAAAGCCAAAAATACTGACAGGCAAGAGTCAGTTAACAGCATTTGCTGGGTATTTCTTACGGCAACCTCATATTTTTCAACACTCCAGGATGTGCCCAAGGAGAGGTATCTGCTGCCATAACAGCCTGTTCAAGTTCAAGTTCAACACCCAGTCCACTTCAACAAACTTCTCCAACTTTGTGAGTGTATATGACTAATACGGGATTAGACCATCTAGAAAGTGACTTTGGGAGCTCCTTTGTGTTTCAACTCCTCAGTCATGCCTGCATATGAGCTCCAAGCTTGACCAAGAGAGGGCGCAATTTCCCTAGCAACAGAAAGCTCCTTTGGTGGGAACTGCACATCGCTGGTTCAAAAAATGACAACGAAATGCATGCGTTACGGTCACATTGCTACCAACAAAATGAATTCTCCCTACCAACTGATGGGGGGGGGTAGGGCTACTGCTCAAGGTGATACACAAAGCCAGGTCGGTGCAAATTGGTCGAGTCCCATCCCTCACTGACCAGACATGTACACCAACCATACGACCAATGTACATGCATATGACATGCACAGCTGGATCAGACAGTATACTATTTAAAAGGATCTCGTGTTGGTGGTTGATGTGTGTGGTGAGCAGGGCTTACTGGATCTCTTTTCATATGAATGTCTTTGAAACTGCCTTAAAAGCTTTCTGGCGCACATTGGAAATGGCAGTAAAGAGTATATAAACCTCCACAGCAACATGCAAGATATTCATCTCTCAGGCCCCTGATAGGTAAAAAGCTGTGTCTATTAAATGACACCAGCTTTGGCACAAGTACTCAAGGATGCAGTATGGAAAATGCAGGTCCCCTCTCTTTGACCCATAAGGAAAACACAGATATTCAGGGGTGTACTTACGGCCACTCATCCAGCTGTAAGGAACGTACTCTGGAGACGTGAGAGCCTAGATTTCTGTGGATTCCTGAGCACTCGATGCAGATTAACGCTCCAAGGTTGAGACTGGACCAATCAGGATCTGAAAAGGTAAGGCGGTGAAAAGTATGGTTGAGAAATTCCAGACTTGTCTGCAAGTAGGACATCCTGTATGTAAGCGAATGTGAGTGCGTAGAAATCGTCTTTCATGAGCAAGGTAGGCATTTCAAAATGCAGATGCACAAATCAAAATTTATTTTCAAGAATCAATGCCACATGCCTACAGAGCAATGTGGGGCACAAAGCAAATTGAGGAGGAAAAGTTTTCGCTGTGAGATAAACACCAAATTCAGAAACATTTAATAATAACGGGGTATTTATAAAGTGCATGTGTATCCACCAGGATAGATTCTCTTGGTGCTACAACTTCAGGATGTATCACGCTTACAGTACTTTTTATGCTGAAACTTACAAGGAAACTTAAATTTTATTGCAAACAAAACTGCAAGCCACTGATTTGGTTCCTGTACCCTCGGCCTCTCCATATGTACATCTGCCATGATTATCTCTACACTGAACAGGTTAACCTCTTAACTCCCAGGCTGAATACAGTACAACGATTTCCAATAAACAAGACTGGACAGACATCCAATGTATCTCGCTGCACTATTAAAAGCCAGGGGCAATCCAAACAGGGAAATCTCCAGTTAGCTCTGTTTTTAGACACTCCATAAGCAAATTAGGCGAGCTGTCCTTCCTCTTATCAATATCCAAGAAAAACTTGATCTGCAAACACTCTGATCCTACTCTGTCAACAGCACAGGACTGAATGTTCAACAACTTCATATCCAATATGTATCAAAGAGTTCAATTATAAAGAGCCTTCCCTCCCTCACTCCCCTCTGCAGCTCATCACCCTTCCCCACCCCTCCATCACCCTCCCCAGCCCCTCATCACCATTCCCTACCCCCTCAGCACCCCTCCCTACCCCTCATCAACCCTTCCCCTGCCCTCTCATCACCCCCTTGTACAACACGTGCATACTTACTTGGTGCTCCACAATCTACACACTGGTTGTTTCCCCTCACTTTGCGGATGGCTTCCACCGCAGCTGACCTCTCCACGTTGGTCATCAGCCCTTTGGCACTCACATTGGCTTGCAGACAGGCAAGGATTTGTTGTTCAATCGCTGTTACCCACACATCACGTTCCTAATATAGCAACATAAAGTACTTTATACACTTTCAGAAGTCACAAAGTTGCTATTCTGGGGGGTTTGGTTGGATTGGTAAAATTACACATTTACCTACTGCTATCCAAGTAAACACTGAAAAAGGTTGCTCACCAAAACAAACTGGTGACCAGGCTCAGTATATTAGTTAACCCTATTCAAAGGAGGAGGATGCTTTCATTGGGGGAGGGATCAAATTGACACTCCCCATAGGGTAAAACATGTAACCCATGGCTGGTTTAGCTCATCAGTTGCTCTTGTTTAATACACTAACTGCTTTTTTTTTTGCTGAGTAGCTCCACAGATGTGGGACTGGGCTGAACTGAAATCAAGCACTAAGCTGATCTACTTCATATCAAGACCGCTTGACTCACCTCTGCTGAAGAGACCTCAAAATGCCATTGTCTATTGTCCAGCGAAACAATGACAAACTCATACTCATCGCCATCTGTAAAGGAAATATGAAAATTGAAATTGGGAGCAGGTGGTGTGCAAAAAACATTCCTTTGACCCTAAAAGAAGTTATTCAATAAAAAATATTTCATAAAGTATAAGGCTGTACTGCTTAGGATATTGATGTATATTGGTGAAGTGAAAACTTTGGCAAATCGAAGGCAAACACTAGTCAGCAACAAAGCAAATCCACATTTGGTTTGTTTTTTGGCCGAGAGGGTCGAGTTAAGTCTTAATCCAGGTCTTTGTAAAGTTTCTGAGAGTTTATCTCAAGCAAGACTCCATCCTCTGCAGACTGGCTCGAGTCCAGGGTCACTCCGAGTCTTCAGCAACAAAGACATTAGGATGAACTCTTCCAGCTGCGCCAAACAGCGCAGTACGGAACTAATAAGAGGACAGTTCAAATGACTCCAGGTACAAACCTTCCTGCTGATTGGACGTGTCAAGGTTCTTGCCGCCACCTGAGCTCCTCATTCGTCGGTGCTTCTTCTTGGATGACTCCTTGCCGCCTACCAGGTTGCCCATTTGGGGGAAGGACATGGGGGCATCCATCCCATTAGAAATACCTACAATGACAGAGGACACAGCAAAATGAAGAATTCAACTTATAAATGACTAATGCTGGAGTTTGCACATTAGAATAAGAAGATTTGTAAGAATTCCTGATTTTAGCTTGTTTAAAATATAATTTAAAAATCATGGGCCGAGTTACACAAAATTTGTTCGGAAACAAGGTAAACACCAAGAGATAAATGAGGTCCGTGCCAGCCCGTGACTAATGTGGGGTGAATGGCCTCTTCTTGATTATTACAGATACCATGTTGAAAAGAATTATTTATCAGCCTTTTTCAGTTTGCAGACAGTTCCTTACAGGATTAGGGATCTAGCTTACGACGCTCTGTCGTGTGATGAAAAATGGTGGCCGTATCAGAGGCAACAATATTCCCAAGTCACAAGTGATCTTTTCAAAAGTTTTTCTGATCTTCATTTGTCAACTTTTTATTTCCTGGTGGGGTAAAGCCAAATGCTGCAACAGTTCAAGGTCTGCAATTTCAGTTCAGATTATATGTCATCGAAATTCTGAATATTTTTCATTGAAACATTTTTCATTTCAAAAAACAGCGACGAAATCCAAAATATCAGTCCCAGAGTTTAAATAAAAAGTTAACATGTGGCTCAATTTCGTTTAATTAATGCAACATTCGTAAATTGTTCAACCACACACCAATCCACATCATGCAATAATTCACTGTTAATCATGTCAATCAATGTTAGTATAAAGAAAAACCCTAAAAAACCACTTAGTATACAAAGTTCATCACAACTGTGTATCAAATATGCACTTGCAAAGTCTAGAAGAGTGATGAACAAGAAGGGCCATTTCAAGACAGTTCTTTATTCTCCTGAAATAATCCACTGAACTCAGTATGAGATGTGTAAGTCCATAACACACAAAGGACTACAGCCAAATTGATTTCCTTTGAGACTGACATTAAAAGGGTAGGATGCCTCAACAACATTGTAACAACGTGATATATTTACATAATTACAATTCAGTGCAGCCGTCTAATTTGAAAGCCACTTACAAAATCTTATTTTCTGCTTGAATTGCTTTGGCAATTTCCATTTTGAACAGGGAATGGATTTCCTTTTTAGCCAGCACCAGATGTCACACACATCAATTATCATAACAACCGCTGCACGCGTTGGAAAGATCTCACTGCTGTGCTTATTTCTTTCTACACAATGATTCTCGTTAGACATTCACTGCACAAATCCCCAAACTAAGTCTCAAATTGTCTTTCCTGTGCTTGAGCATTCAATCCGCCAGTTGCCATCCAATTTTTCATTTCTCAAGGGACAAAAACCAAAGAAACCGGGAAAAAAAGAGCCTCTCAGGCCAAACTGCATGCTGTGCCACGCCAAGCATGATGCAAGAGAACCGTTGAAACAGCGGTGTAAAATGTGGGAATCGTGTCTTACCCAAGGCCACACACGTAGAGAGGATACCCAAACCACATGCGAGAACAAGAAGTGGATAAATCATTACTGAATCCATGTGAACAATTTCAAAATAGAATTCAGGTTGCACTTGCATGCATATCTCAGCATCTCAGTATCTGCTCAGTATCTGCAAAAATATTGTTATTTGTTCATGGCATAAATTGTGAACGCCTTCTCCATGCCTGAACACCTCATCACACCTGTGTACTTCGCTTGGAATCCGGTGAAATATATATCAATATATGCACATCTGAACATAAAAAATATACTGATATTTTATACACGCCAACCATTCGGCAACCAACCCCAGGAAAGCTCTAGCCAGGTGATCTACAACGTACACATACATGTATGCACTGTGGTCGACATGAAATCATTCCCTGCAAATCCATCAGGTATTGTTTGTGCCACAAGGACAGCTACTTGTCATCGAAACAACCCGGTGCTCCGACGGCTGTAAAGTTTGCACAGTGTGAGAGATACGTTTCTTTACATCCACTTGGCCACTGAAAAGTCACTTCAGGTCTGGGATGTGGAATTTTTGATTATCCATTAACTGAAACATGAGCCTGATGTCACACATGTGACAGAGTTTTTTCCCTGTACAATAAAACCTTCATACATATTTCAAAACCTGTAATACTATTGAAAGTGTCCCTTTGTCTGTATATTATAACACATACGCAGTCAAGAATAACACAGGTATTTCTTAAACAAAACAAAAACAAAAAAATGTTCTGCCGTGTGTGCGACATCACGCTCATTTTCCAGAATATGATTACTAACAGAAATCTTTTTCCCCTTCAATTTAACGAGTCAATTCAGCGAGAAGGCAAAACGTACTCTTTTTTCACTGACCCCCCTTCCCAAAAGAATGCACAGGAAGATGATGGCCAATATGACGTTCTCACTATTTTCAAAAGTGTGTACTCCATCCTATCGCTTAAATGCTTGCTTACACATTCGTGAAAAAGAAAAAAGTCGGAGAACCCCTTGGCTGAACACAGAAGCCATACACTGGTGCGAAACAAAAGGGAAGAGTCTAAATAAATCAGGAAGGAAGGATTTGAAAAGCATGCCTTAAGAAGCAACAAAACTGGCTGTTATTTCAGAGGAAGAAACGGAAACAGCACTTCAATTATGTGGTTTGAGTATCCTCTCCACACAATAGAATTTTAAAAGTGCATTTCTGTGGTCAAGCAAAAGCAAACATTTGAATCTGTCGAGGTTTCCTGCACTTTTTCACATCAAATGCATAAGAGCCATCAATACTTGATTAACTATTATCATTAAGAAACTGCGTATAGTGACAAGAAATAAAGTTGCTAGGAACATTAAATCTAGCAAGCTTTTTTGGGGGGGGGCTGGAATTAAAAAAAAGTATGGGAAAGGGACATAATTTGACGACAGTGCCATGTTTAGTGGCCATGTACATAAAGCATACCACTGATCCAACCATGTACAAAGCCGTTGAAAATCCTCACCAGTCAAGCCGTACAGCTGATGCACACTTTCAATGCAGCATGCAATATGAGGTTTGATTTCCCCAAAAGCATTAGTTACGCCTGGCAGAAAATGGCCATAAAGTTTCTCTTCTAGCAGCCACTGTCCCATTTTTCTTGAAAGATGGCCACGCACGAAGCCCACACCCCTGAAACCACTTAACTGGGGGCTAGAGATCACATCATACATCCACACACGGACAGACAATTCTAGTGAAGATTCAGGAATCCGATTGGATACCTCCCCTCAAATCTGATTGACCCGGTTTGGGAAAACTTGTACAAACAGAACATGGTGCATAAAAATTTGAGAGTTGACCCTGGGTCACCGGTCAAGAGGGTAATGTAATCGCTGTTTACAAATGGAGTTTTCCAAATCCTGGTTTTTGTCTCCAGCTTTTGCCTGATTTCCGAGTCCCTGTCTTAGGAGCTTTAGCTTGACTCAAAGTTTTGAAGAGCATCAAACTAGGCGCTAGTGACCCAAAGATGGAAGTATTTCCATTTTATACCTTCAAAAGAATCAGTGTAGAAGCAGGTTTCATATCAAAGATGAAGCCCCAAACAGAGACAATGCTGATATATTTGAGGGAAGTCTGATCCCTACGTTGAGTGAAAGATACTGTTAAAACGCTTTATTTGGTGTACTGAAACCCTGCACTGAGTTCTCCATCTTCAACTACGCCAATCCCCTGGGTCAATTCATCTTAATCTTCAAGAAGCTGTTCTTGATTTATCTTCTTTTGAACATTCTGGGATGGCATTTAGCAGCTTGACATCGAGATTCACTCACCTGGAGTGACAGAGGAATTGGATATGACCACTGAGTCCAAGATTGTGTCCCGCGGCAAGGACGTGGACTTGGCATTGATCTCTTGGCGCTCCTTGAACGAATGGAAATTTACACCACCGTCTTTGGCAAAGGCTGCTTGATTGGCATGTGTATTTCCACCTGAGAACAAAAAAAGAAAAACAAACCAACTGTTAAAACAAAGTTGGGTTTTTTTTCCTCTTTTTTTAATCCCTGAAGTGTGGAGAACGACAAGATAAGTTTAAAAAGGGAAAAATGAGCTTTAACTATAAAAGCCATTTTACAGTTGAAAGCCTCTCAAGAGTCCTCCCAAATCCTCCACAGTGGAGAGACTCAACAACACCATTCTTCCTATTTCATTTTCCCAGGACCCACAAGCCCCAAGTTAGTAAACAGCGGCTGAGGCTGTGCCTTCCTAAATCCTGCCAAATCAGGCAAAACCTTCTGGGGACTTTGAAAGCTCATGGAGAGTTAGGGTAAATGTCAGTTACCTTGGGAAGTTCCAGGCGAACAAAAACATGATACAGATAAATATATTTTGTTGCTAGCATTGATTTACAAAGTAATAGAGAAAAGTATTTATTTTCAAGCTGACCAGTACATGGTTAAAATGAAGATGATCAATACATAGTTGTAATATTTAAATAGTTGGCAACATTTAAGTCAAAGGTGAAGCAAAAGCTTTTGTCCAATAGGCTCTGGACAGATAGATTAATGACAAGACAAATACAGACATACATAAACAAACAAAAACACAAACGTAAGAGTGGAAAAACATTCCAAAATTGAGATTCAGGTATGATTTTAGATTTCTAGTAAAAATCAAAGAGAGAGGGTCATGTTTTTTTAAGGATCAATCCAGACTATTCTTATACCCGCGTGACCTGTTATCGTCATGGCCCGCATGTTGTTGGCGATCCCGTTGCTGCCTGGGTTGCCCTTGCTGGGCGACCCGCCAGGGTTATTGCGCACAATCTGTGGCTTCCTGCCTGGTACTTTGACAGTGGTGTTCATCAGCAGGATTTCCTTGCCGTGTGTGTTGTTCATGTAGTCCTAAAAGTAGAAGGTTAATAGAAAAAACCCTTTAAGAGTAGTGTACAAATAACTCAACAAACTTGAAACTAACTTTCTGCTATGGGATAAGAGTTGACCAATTTTCTTTGCAATGATTGTAGAGGTAAGTATCCCCAAATACATTATGACGTCACTCCTTTGAGCTCTGCTAAAGCTCTAGGGCAAAGGGTTACTGTAAATTTATGCCACTAACACCTACATGTAAGAGAAGATTGTAAAGCTACGCTATCCATATTCACATTTAAGCCTAAAAACAAATGTACAGTTTCATGTCTTGGATGCTCTAATTTCATGAGTCCAAGAATCATCATGAGTGAACTTTATCAAAACGAATTACACTATTTATGCCACTGCCAAACTGCATACTATTTTCATCACAAAAGTGCAGCACACAGGTGGACAAAACTTGTCACAGTTGTTTACGGTCATTGACCAGGGGGCGAGATTGGAGGAAAATGATATATCAATGAAATAATAACCAAAAGGTTTGACGGCCCCCACAGCAGCACAGGATCTGTGACTTGTGCTCTATGTCAACTTTTCAATGTGAAAACACTGTGGTGGTAAACCATGATTTTCCAGATGTGAGAGGAATGTTTGAAAAATCCTGAAATTAGGAATGCCGACAAAAACATCCTGAAATCAGGAGATATCCTGACAAATCTCACCCCTGGTTAACTGATTACTACCGTAAGTTATCACACTTTGGGTAACCAACTTACGTGTAGGCTAGGGTGATACGTTAGCTTCCCATCATCACATAGGGTCACATACTTCTTTTTCCACTCTTTGTTGAGTGATTTACTACTCCTTTTGTACAGAAGACCCTGTAAGAGAACGAAAGCAAACAAGTCATGAATACACCGGTACTTCTCAATTGTTTGCAACGTGAAGGATTTGAAACAAATGCAAAACACAATGCACTTGACGTCAAGAATCCTCAAAGCACTGCCGGCAATCAAGCGTGTCTGAGTGCGGCCACTTCAAACTCATAGAAAAAATACAAGATGGTATCACATCTCTTGAGGTTTTACTCTACTGATTCTGTGCTGAGCATTTAACCAGCCTTAAAGGGGGTCACGATGCTTTCAAAATCCACCCACCTGCATGATGGGGATACTCCTCCCACTGCCGATGCCGTGAGCAGGCCGGGCGACTGGCTCAGCTCCGTTCTTGGTTTCTGGCTGCTTGCCCTTACCTGGTTGCTGTGAAATGGGCAAAATGGGAGCCTGATTAGAAACGGAGCCTGTTGTGATACAAGCACACATGATAGCCATTGCAGCACTTCAGGCATGCTACAAGGAGACGCAGGCAAATGGGTATTTATTTGGGTGGGAACAGGGAAACAGGTTAAATCATTTGGACAAACAAGAAACTGCTTTATCTGAATTTTCCTTCCAAAACATTCAATATTAAAAGTTGATGAAATACAAGCATGACGCCTGGATTGAGTCAGAAACCACCAGGAATGACCCATGAGGGATAATCTGGAGTTAAAAGTTATACCACCCTGAATAAAAAAAAGTGGCATCAAAATCATTCAATTAGTTTTCCAGATGATGAGTCAATCGCTCTGTTACTGACTTCTGTGTTTCTTTGTAATGGATTGCAATACACTCTTATGCAATATCCAATTCATTACTAGCATGCCAACAAACAGAAGCATCTGTCAAAGTACGTGTAGCTGTAATTATTGAGCCATTTTCCAAACTCTGATCTCATCACATTCAACAATGGCCCTTAAGCTGGACCAAGAGAGGGCAGTATTTTGTTAGCACTGGAAGCTCCTTTGGTCAGAGCAGAACTTCACTGGTTCACGAAGAACTATCGGTAGGAAATGTATGCATCGCGGTCGCATCGCTACCAACAAAATGAACACTTCCGACCAATGTTTTCAACCAATTCGGGGGTGCTTCTGCTTGAGGTGGATAGGATGTTCTATACTACACTGGAAAGCCCCATTAAAGAGGAGACTAAATTCAAGACAGACGAGGCCAAGTTTTAGACAAACTGCCACTGCCAATGATGTGTCTATTTATTACCGTGAACAGGTTGGACTTCCGTCTGGACTTTCGGGTGAAGTTGGGCGTGCTGCTGGGGCTGGGCTGGGACGAATCCCGGCTGCCCTCCCGGCTGCCCCCGCTCAGGTTCCTCCGGCCAGCAGTGGGCGTAGGTGGCGCCCCGCCCCCGCTGTTAGAGTGGTTAGTACTGGTGGGGGCCGTGTTTGAGGAGCCCTGGGGGTAGGGCCCCGGAATGCCAAAGTTGTTGCTTCGGACGGAGTGGGGCGTGCTGGGGAGGGAGGAGCTGGAGGTGGACAGGGGTCCTAGAGACAGGAACTGCTGGTGCTTTCGCTCTTGGATGATTTGAGCAGCTGTAGGTAAAGATTAGAGAAAACAGCTCGCAGACAATTCCACAAAAATATCTTTTTGTTTATGAATTATTAACAAAAATGACGTCATTAACAGTGTGACCACTTTCCACTTTTGCTGGGAATTGCCCTTAACCATAACCCACTAGGGCCTTTTTACAACAGCACATCCTCAATCCTCCAAAATATTCCAATTGCCCAATGTCAAAAACTACATTCGTCCCCAGTCTTCCAAAATCCTCCATTTTCTTGGCTTATGCACAAAATGAAAGATACCTGAATCCTCAAGCCTCCAAAATCCTCCCTGGCCCTACTTTGGTTTTTTTTCGGGGGGGAGAGGAGGGGAAGGGTTAGGCACATCAGGTTGGTTGCTGGGCTGAAGCTGGTTTTTGGCAGAGTTGGCTAAGGGCTTGACTTTTGTCATAAACAAAGCAGACATGTGCTTTTGTTTAAACACACTGCAGTTGAGGATTGAGTGATTTATCACCAGCAGCAGTGAACAATGGGACATACTGTCCTTGGGTACATGTATATTGTAAGCAGCATAATGTGTGACCATATGCACCACTATGTGACTGATTTTTAGTACTTCATTCACCATTCATCCTCAATCCTCCAAAATCATCCAGCTTTTAAACTGGCATTTATCCTCAATCGTCCAAAATCCTCCAGTGTTCAAATCATCATTCATCCTCCAAAATCGTCTGGGTGGTTGTGGAGGATTGAGGTGGGTCAGGGTTAATAAAAGTATTTCTGTGCCGGCTATTCTCCTTGGTGTCACGGTGTTACCTTCTGATCTACCCAAGCGCTACATTGTAGGTTTACCAGTAAAATAAATGGTGTGTCACACAATGTAACACTGGGCTATTAGGTTGATGCAGACTTCAACTTTAAATGAACCAACCTCTACAAGAGACAGAGAAATACATATAGTGTACATATACCGGTACTTCAAAAACATCTCCACACAATGTTACTCTCTCTGTACTCACAAAGCCCCAAACTCCCTTCAGCAAAGATAGAATCACCGTGTCAGCCACTGCACACTATACATCTCTCCAGGGCTAGTTACCAGTTCACTGCACAACAACTACATGTACGGGTAACACACCAATTCTAAGCCCTCCCCCCTCCAGGAGGGAGGGGCTTCCTGAGTGAACAGCTACATGAACACGCATATGTACATGTATCATACACGTACATGTATGCTAGCTCTACAGTCAGTGCAGCACAGTGCTGTTGTCATGTCCATCCTAAACCAGTCCCAGGTCTTTTCATGAGATCCGTCGCACGCGACACGATGAACAGTAACAAAGGAATGCTTTTGTCACAGTTCATTTGAATGGCTTGCGACTTCACATGTGCAACAGGATGGCTACTGATGGACCTGTGATGGACTTGCAGGGACATGGAGACTCAACTACATGCATAAGTATAATACTGCATGACTGATTCAATAACCCAAGTCATTTATCCTTGTCATGAGTGTTCTACTGCCATCCAGGATAAAATTATTTTTAATACCTCTACCTGAACAAGTGTAATCAATGCATATAAATGTACTAAGAGAACCAAGGCATGATCACTTGAAGGAAAGTTTTCTTATTTACAAGTTCAGTGGATATCATAGAGTTAGATATTATTATATCTAACTCTATGGTGGATATGGAAAACCCACATCCGCACTACAATTCAGCACACAAAAAAGTTTTCCACAGGGGGAAAAGATTAAGCTAAGACCTTGTTGGATTTTTCTCCTGTTGCAACAACCAGTATGGACATTCCATCACTGGAGAGCTTGCCTTTAGGCCTGGCTTTACAGACCAGGTTGAGTAAAATTCTCTTGGCACAAAAACCACAGCCAAACCTCTGGCTGGGTAAACCTTTTCCCCAGCTGCAGCTGGTAAAAAAACCCACTGAACAAACCTGCCTCTGTGCTGCCTCCAACAAACAAAGGCTTCTTCAATGGGGTCCAGCCTATTTGTCCAATACCAGCAATGAGCAATTGGGCCCATGGGAACTCTGTCACCGCCATAAAAATTTCTGGGATTCTGCGTTAATACATTTAATACACAGACGCATGGATGCCATTGGTTTTTGTAGATTGTGTGCCTAGGGGCACTCCGCTGCCAACAACCAGTCACAAGATGAGACTTATCCCCTTTTTTGCTACTTGTTTTGGCTGTACACCAATTTTCCAAATGCTGTCCGTTAATTTCTCTTCATTTCGGCGTACATGTATGGTACGTGTGCGTGTCCATGTACTGTACATACACCCGGAAGTGAAACTTCATGAGTATGTCAAAGGGATCAGTGATTCATTATATACTGTACCAGTCCATGTACAGTAAACAGTCTTGTTGACAACGAAACAAAGAGCAAGAGATGGAATTTACTCAGCAAGTTACTAGTTTACCCTCGTTACTCGGCATTTTACTCTTCTTCCATTGTATTCTTATTCCACTAAGAACGGTTTTTAAATGTCTGGTTACTGTTGCACACAAAGGTAAATGTCACCATGAGAAAGATTTTCCCATATTCAACCAGACAGTGTCTCAACTCATTATGTGGAGATGTTTGAACCAGCCTTTCACCAAGTACATGTAAAGGTGATCATTTCCACAAGATGCACACATGGGCAACAGTAATCACTACAACCACGTGGTCATTCTTTGGAAGCCAACGATGAGACATTTTTGTGAAAAGGCAAGCCTAAATGAAAACAAGAAAATACGGGAGATTCAGCCTACGAAAAGAACACCCACCTACCTATGTACTGTATATGTGTACTGGTGTGTATTAACGGAGAGGATTACAATAGGGATTCCAAAAATACCAACTAGGCAGTGACTCAACTCACCACTCAAAGTGATTTCTCTCAACTCACCATCTTGGAAGACTCTGTCTACGTTGAGACCGTACATTGCACATGTTTCATAGTAAGGGCATCTTTTGAGGTCAGCTGCTAGCTTTCTCGCCCGGGAATCATCAATAACCCTTGGCGTGCTCTGACTGACTGTATCTGAAACAAATGAAAGCAAAAAAAACACCAGTCATTACACAACTTTGTCAACTAAGACATCACTGTTGACTCTGTGTACTCTAGTACATCCCATTCTGTCAAGCCCTCATAGGATGAGGGTAAAGAGCTCATGAATTCTTCCTTTGCTCAATCTTCCCAAAATGCTTGAACACCTGGACACAAGCCACTGGGCTGTCAGAAAGTGAGGGTTAAGTTAAACTTGTTATTATGCAAAAGAAATACACAATAGGCAAAACTACACATAGAAAGCTTTCTATGAACACAACGTACACGTATATATGTACATGTATCTATGGCCAATGTCTTTGCGGTGAAGTCCAATTTTTACCGTGAATGCATTATGGCATCAAACCTGCCCGGCATAAATTTACATGTATTTCACATTAACATCAGAACAGTAGATTTAGCATTGTGACCATTAACAATATCCATGGGGACATGTCTGTGTTTGTACATGTACAATGTAGGAGTATGCAGACATTCAAATAACGTAAAGCGAATGTAGCTATTTCCAGTACCTACTGGTACTCCCTTTCCAATGACAAATACAGACATGTTATTCTAGATGGACATACATTTTAATGAACAACACACATACCCTACGGGTACCTTGACAACACAAAACTGTCATCGTCCCTAATTACACGTACATGTACTGGTGATTAGAAATGTCTTATCACTTGCAACAAGCATTTCCTATTTTAGCAGGTGAATATTAATGATGTACATATACAGTATGTACAGGTACATATATGCATGTACATGTACATGCATGTAAATGCACATCCAGTGTTAATATACACACCGGTACATGTGTATCTGCAAAAAAAAAAAAAAAAAAGAGTCACTTTTTTTTTTCATTTTTATTTCATTTATTTTCTTTTAATTTTACATGGCACAAAATATGGAAATTCTACAATATTGTTCCCAGCCTTTTTCTTTTATTTTTAGGGCCAAACACATTTAATATTTTAGTTTTACGGGGGGGGGGGGAAATTGCACTTTTTCTACAGCATCACCCAGGGAAAAATTGTAATTCCCCTGTATTCTCAGGACTGGAACTGGGGCCAAATCTTTTTGATCACGGTGCCCAAGGGCTAAAATGCAATTTGCAGAGGGACTGATAGCAAAGGAATTAGTACACATTGAAAAAAAAAACACAGCCGGGAGCAAGACAGTAGGAAAAAAAAAACACATCCAGGAAAATTCACCAGTCTTTTTTATACTACATGTAGACGTACGTATACTTGGCTTGCACTGTACATCAACCATGCACATCTATGTACATGTATATTATATCAACCGTATGTACATGACAACAAGGAGTCTATGTTGTGCATAATGCTCAGGGAAAATGTTATTCTTCCAGTGAACACTAAAGACAAATGCATGTAAATCTGCTTCAAATTCTGAATGAAAAGCCCATAAAGACAATACAAATAAGTGGGAGCATTTTACATACATGTGTATATACCCGGATGTGACGTGTTTGTTCTGCTTGCCAGTGTTTATTCTGCTGTTTTGATGTTGCACGTTTAGGGTTTTCATGCATTTTTTTTTCTATGGTAGTCTTCAAACAAATTGCCAGGGGTCCTTGAAGGTGAGGGTTAACTTACAGACACTAGAATACGGACAAAAACTTCAGGAAGAAAAGAAACCTATTATTCTCCAGAAGAGCAGTGGATTCTCTACAGGAGGAATGCAACATGCAGGTTGGGAAACCTATCGAAAGAACACTAATACATTCACCCATATACAAGGGAGGAAAAGACATGTAACACAACAGTGCAGAGCTTTGGAACCGGTATAGAAAATGATTACAGGGTGCTGGAAATTGTGTAGTTCTTTCTGACAGGATGATGGGGGTCTTTTTTGAAGCCTACATGTAGCCTCAATCGAGTGTGTGAATTTAAAGGGTTCCCACCTACTATATGTACATGCATTTCCATTCTCCCAAACAACATTTCAAATAAAAACAGAAATTTAAAAGCTGCTGTAAACTGCTTGCTAGCTACGACAACCTAAAATACAGATCAGAAAAGTAAGAGGGCCTGGTGTTTTGATCCCAGCAGAATCTCTTTAGCCTTTGGCTTTTGAATGATTCTGCTGGGGTTGAAATGTATAGTCCTCTTTAACTTTTCAAAAATTTCAAAATAAAATGTACCAAACAATTGTAAATCTATCCCCTTCTCCAATACCCAAATGTTTCCAAATTCTGTTCCCTGACATTTAATGGCATACCAATATTCAAAAAGTAAAATCAATTGGTTCAAGCCTTCTCTACTCCTAAATGTAAGATTTAGTCAAGAGCCCCCCCTGCATCTATTCAATTCCACTCCCCAATGTGTTCCTTCCTCCATGCTCTCCCCTAATCTTCATCAGAGGCCTATACGCCCACATGTCACACTCACTTAATGAGGACCCGTCCAATGGGAGTGCGTTGAATTAGGCCCTGGATAATGACTGTCCTACACCATTAATCACCTGTACCTCCCTGACTTGACCTCTGGAGGGGAGAGTCGGCAGCCCCCACCACCAAGATGAAGGGAGACGCACACAGTACATACAGAGAGGCTAATGTCCCTGTCAAACAGCAGGCAATTTTCACATCACTGCTACTCCTGAATTTCACCCAACTGGAGTAATGCACGACCGACAGAAGCTCGTGACAGCGGGAGGGTCCCTTATTACAAGTCATGACCCAGGGAATTGTTGGATTAAGATCTGTACCCTGCTGCCTCTGTGTGATTACTTTTGATAGATGTACAGGTACATGACCATGTACATACATGTATACAGATTATTCCACAAGTGATTCAGTTCAGCAAAGACTGGAAAGGCCAGAGATAGAGTTGGAGTTAAACAGCCTCACACTTCTTTGATCAAGAATTAATGGAGGTGTCTTGGCTGTCTCTCATCTTTCTTCACTATTCATTGCTAAGAAGATATGGAATAATCATTTTTCATCATGCTTGGATAGTGTGCACAATGACATACATGTACATGTACCCCTACATGTACACTGTACATGTGTCTACATGTATGAGTGTGTGCCACATTTAAGATGTCCCCCTTGAAAAGTTCCAATAAAGAATAATTTAAGGTTACAATAAAGAATAATGCAATAGGGTACATAACTTTCAAATTGTAATCAGTGAATTATCATCGAGGAATTAACATGTTTTTGCATTTTATATTGCAAATGAGAATCTTGTGTTTATTGTTCTGTGACTGAGCTATTTATTTTTACAGGAACACTCTTATTGTTTAAACCATGTGATGAATGGGACTAAATTTAAGAACTCTGGTTATAATGTCATCCTTGCAGTAAATGATGGTCTTCCAGATCAGTAAAAAAGACAGAAGATGCAAAATGTTGCTGCAAATTCTCTCCAGCAATGTCCAGTATTTACCCATATACATGTAAGCCGTTTCAAAAATCACCATGAATGTAACATGCACTGATCGCATGTTGGAGTCTTGTCAACAATCCGCGGATGGGGTGGGCAAAGATAAGGCTCGGTTTAGTGCCAAGCACTCTCCACATCTCTTCACTTCTCTATGATTCATCATCCGCATAACTCCCACCACAACCACCCCCCTCCCCTTTTACATCGCGAGGGCTACAGCCGTGACATACTCTAAGCACTACCAGCAATACTGCCATCATGTCTGCCACTTCTCCTTCTTCGACAGAGACAGTCCGAAGGCTACCGGTACAATGAATGAAACCCCCCAAAAAAAACCTTCCCCATATTCCGTTGCTGTGTCACTGCAGAACCTCTGAGTCATATCTCAGGAAATTTGTTCCATGGAACAGCAAAAGTGGGAAGGCGGAGCATGAACAAAACAGGAGGGAGTATACATGTACACGTATAATGAAGATGCAGATGTACACTAGTGGCATCGTTAATATCTGCCTTACGATGCCTTTTGTGCATAGCCTTCCACATTAGCTGTCAATTAACCTTTGCAAGCCATCGAACATCTTCTCGCCTCTTTTTTTATATTAAGTAAGCACTGGCCAAGAGAGACGAAAAAATGCAGAGCAAAGATCTATCAATAGGGAGATTAATCATACACCAAAGGGACGCCAAAAACATCCATTATTCATCTTCAAAGCTCTGATGTACCCTCTGATGTTTTTTCTTAGTAAATCCTTGCAACAGGCGCATCTGATAATTAATTTTTCAAGAGCCAGGGTTTTTTGAAAACCAGACCAAAAGGCATATGGGTTCAGGCACTCTTTTTTGGCCCCCTTTGCATGCATGCATGATGGGATTACCACGCAGGGTGGGAAATTAACAGTTGCCCTGTTGCTAGTAGCAACCACATGAGCAATACTAGTCAGGTAAACCAATAAAATACTGACAATATGTCAGCACAATATTACAAGATGCCAGGCCCAATGAAGAACTGCAGAATCTTATCCAAACAATAAATATTCAGAGATCTGGAAAAGGCCAGGCCCAACGAAGAACTGCAGTATCTTATCCAAACAATAAATGTAATTCAGAGATCTGGAAAAGGCCAGGCCCAACGAAGAACTGCAGAATCTTATTCAAACAATAAATACAATTCAGAGATCTGGAAAAAGCCAGGCCCAACGAAGAACTGCAGAATCTTATTCAAACAATAAATGTAATTCTGAGATCTGGAAAGGATATTTTTCAAGCCCATCCCTTTCTGCTAAACAATTGACAAGTTTCTCCCCATCATGATTTTAAGGCAAGGGGCAAATTAATTAGCTTTTTAGAAGTACATGCATGGCGGATGCCACAGAAGGACATTATTTGAAGTGTGTAAATTGAAGTAAATACAAATGACTTTACCCGAGCCTGCTCTTGTGTCTGCTCGTATTTCTTAAAAATCCTGTCTCCAAACGTGTCGATTTGGACAACCATACTAGACCAAATTTCAAATTCAGACTTAGTGGATAGCTTCCCAAAGGACAAACCTGCTCATTTCTTTTTTGTCTCTGAACATTACTCTTTCAATTCTACACTCTGATGGGGTAACAGTTCACCCACAGGACCACTCTGTCTAGGCCTGTGCCGGGTATCTCCCTGTTATCAAAACCCAGTTCCATTTTTTGGAGCTGGGTACCCGTATCCCCCCCCCCAAAAATTCCACATATAACATGTATGCGAACTTAAACAGTGAAGGGCTGAAAAATCACTGTGCCACTGAAAAACCCGGTCCTGGGGTCATACATGTACCAGTAACTACAATTCAGAGACTGACAGAGCTATTTCTGTTACAAATTGCAGGTAACAATAAAAAGGTGTTGCTTTCTACGCACGAAAAAATGAGCTGTTTGGGGCAAATGGTCTGCTGGGATCACGCGCAATGACATTTGTTAAGTGTTCTTTATATTTTAAGGGTACCCAGGTATCTAGTATTGATATAATGGGTACCCAGTTCCAAAAATACCCACAAATGCACACCCCTAGCTCTGTCATAGCTGTACATGTACCTTGAGTGCCGACCAGTATCATGGGCAGGTCTGCCGTGTTTCTGTAGTGGGCAATCTTGGCGTAGAAGTTGTAGAGGAGCTGGAAGCTCATCTCGTCTTCCACGCTGAAGACCAGGATGACAGCATCCACCCAGGAGCAGAACTGGAGCTCTGGGGGTCCCCCCTCATCCCGAATTAGGAGGAGGTAGCTCCGGTCATCCACGATGATCTCTTTTTTGAAGCGGCCTCCTGTCATTGGAGGGATGAAAAACAGTGAGGGGAAAAAAGAAAAAGTGTCAGCTATGATTTAGAGATGTACATCGGTACCTTGTTTGTGTAGAGAACTCATTTGTAGGTAGACTACAGACCTTTATTACTCGTTATTTAGCCAACAGGAAAAGCTAAGTGCTAATATGATACTTGAGTGACAACGCATCCACACAAGCAAGGAGGAAGTTGTGGGTTCATATCTCACCCAAAAAAAGCCAGTTAAAAAAATTCTTTTGAAGGCTGGCTCTTGGAAAACTTACCATTTCTGGCTCTGTTAGATAAGGAAAGCATGTTGGCAAAGATCAACATGTAAACAGTTTACACTGTCTCCTGTTCAATACCACATTAAAATTGACTTACCAATCTCAGACTCCAATTTGCAGTCCCTGGAGGTCTTTTTGCCTCCTTTTATTTGGGTGGGGGGAGGGGAGGGGTTGGGGCTTGGGCACTAGCCTACCCTCCTGAAACTGTATGGGGTACCACTGGTACCTACCTTCCGGTGATTCTTCCTGCATGTAGGATCCCGTCAGGTATCTGTGAACCAGTGCTGACTTGCCACTGGTTAGGCTGCCTACCACACCCTGCAAGGCCAAACAGCGACAATGATGTCACAACCGATGCAATTTCCTTTGAATACCGGGTCTTGCCAAGATCAGCAGAGAGGGGCTGCACTGTTATGTTGCTTACAATCAAGTGCGAGCGCATCTTACAGTAAAGTACCTGTAGGTTGACTGACTGCACCCTCTTTCTTGGCCAATCTATACGCATGTAGGCCCCTGAATAAGGGAGCACCCATGCCCAAATGACGCTGGAGTGCTTACAAAAATGAGCATTTTTGTTGCTTGAGGGGCACCAAAACACAGAGATTGAATCTAACACAGGAGGTGCATACATGTAGACATCAGCTTTTACCCTGATGTTTGAAGGCAGGTTCCAGCTGTTTGTCAAAACCTCAGCCACATGGGAAACATTTTAAAACTTGCAAAATTGCATTTTTTAGAAAGTGGCTGCAAAAATGTGCATTCGGCTAAAATTTTGACCATTACCCTGGGTGCCAGCGCATTAATGTTTTTCAAAATACATGTACATGTATGTAAACACATTTTTTTTCCAAATAAAAACAGATGGTGCTGTAGCTATATATAAACATGTATATGTATAACCCAAAATATTTACATGCATACTGTGATCAATAATCCACACAGCGGATTCCTTTTAAGGCTGAGTACATTTCATACAAAGGCCAGTGCTACTACATGTACCAAGTAGCTGATGTGCTTCACAGGCATGTACAGCACAGAATGCAATCAGAGCTTTGCACTCCCTGATGGATAACTTTACATATGTACATGTGTGCCCCAACCCAGAACATAAAAGCACTTTTTGTAACGATCCGTGTTGATAGATCTGACAGGAAATTGAACTGGCACAAAAAAAGTCATTTCATCTCATCTCCAACAGACAGCATGCCAGCTACTGGTTCAGCAAGCCTAATTTGAACTGCACATGGACTCCTCTCCTGTTGCCGTGACAACGCTCTCCAGTGACTCACTAGTGGTGACCTTGCACAGGAGGGAAGACGTGCCACCACTTCAGACTGTCCTCTCAGTTTCTTGACCATCCAAGGGAGGGGGGAGGTCTCATGTAAACCAATCAGCAATAATGAACACAAGGCAGACATTAGGGAGGACATAGGGTAATTAATGACAGGTGCATAACCACTGCCCCTGGGTGGAGGCTAGGAGGACAGTGGATGGACCGGTCAGGATTTAGTCTTCATCTTTCTTCAACATGTACAATTTCTGTGCAACATCTGGGCCCTGCATGTACATGTATATGTAATGCATGCAACCGGTTTGACCCTAAACTCAATCTGACTTTTGGCTTGTGTCAGCGATTCCTAAAAAGTCCATCACTGTATAGGAACTCACAGGCAAATTCCTTGACTTCAACTCCTTTGTAAAGTAACATCGCTGCCTTTGCCCTACGGAAACACTTGATGAGCTCTAACTTTCCACCAGCCTGCAAAATCTTCCCAAACCTCCAGCATCAGGAAACATGAGCACTACTCACCAATTTGAGTTCTGGCACTGTCCGGCTCAACGTCCATTCTTGACTGTTCACAAAGGAATCTGTAAGCAAATGAGGAAGAAACAAAGAAAACTTCACTTCAAATTTAGGACTTAATATTTGTAAGTACCCGGTATCTGACAGTGGCGCATGTTTAATATCAAGTCTACAAGTATATATTCAATCATATCTGACATTTCTAGACCACTGGTGTCTACACAAAGGAATGCCATCATGGGGCATACATGTATATTAATCCATACAAAGAATATCTGTGGACAGTTTTTCTTAAAAGTTCTCAATTTAAGGGGGGGCCCACAGTTGAAATGCAAGCTGTGTTTACACTGTCCTGCAATGGGAAGTGATGTGTTTACAAAATATGTCAGAGTGGTATACAACATGGGTGCAATTTAGGCTAACAGATTGTGCGTCAACATGTACCGCTACATGTATATCATCATTACAACTCAGTTCCTTTTATGGTGTGTCTTTGTAAAAGAAAAGGATGCACTAAGGGTTCAGAAACTGGAAGGCATGCCTTTTTGATAGCTGTTTACATAGCAAGTGGTCAGGAATGCATTTACTACATTTGCTACGTGCCATACCGGGTCCCGGTACAATCGGACAATGGGCACGTCCATCATAACACATTGTACTTCTGGAAACAATATGGTAAACTAAAGTTTTCATCGAAATTCATGTACATGAATATATTACACTGCAACTCTGTAAAAATATGTATGAACTTGAATATAGTTTACAACAGGTGATTGTCCTTAGTACGCGTAGATCTCACTGCCTCTTCTCGTTAATCCTGATGGTGCTGACTTTGCACCTGTGCGCAATTACAGGGTACACGTAATGTTTTGTACAGTATTGGATTACTCTTATCCAGCGATGCTCTAAGTGATGAGTGAAACAGATATCGATGCCATCTCATGTGTACAACTGCTCCAAGTGGTCAACATGCACAATACGGTACATTGCATGCAATGTGGAATCCAGGCGTATTTCATGAAAACAGTACACAAGTGTGCTGTACTGAAGAGTCTTCCTGCCGTGAAACTGGATACACGCACGCACGTACCCACCCCAGACTCATCACTGATTTCTCTGCTTGATTCCTGTCTCCTTAATAAGCCCTGAGTACGGCTCAGTGGATTTATCGGTCACACATTCTCATTACACAGAGGGTGTTGGGTAATGGGAACATATGGCAGTGATCAAGAACAAATCTGAATGGACATGCTAGAGTGCTGTGCAGTGTGGCTGGCAGTCCTTCGTGTATTTCCCAAGTGACACTGCTTGTGCATATATACATATGTACATGTAGGTAATTACATTATTCTTTTTAATTTATCACAGTGAGAGGAAAGAACGCAGGAAACTTCTTGAACACAAACATGTCCAACTGAGGAACTGAGAACCTCTGGCAATTACAGAGACTACAGGCAGACTGGTACAGTTGCCTTCACCATGGATACAAAACTGACACATAAATCTTAATACATGTAGTAAATTCCCATGGATCTGCACTGCTGCAGTTAATTTCTCAAAAAAGTAGTTTCCTCTCTACCAGCAAGGCAACGGACACAATTAGACAATCCGATTTTGGAAAATCATCAATGAATTATTAACAGATATTTGTTTCTGTCTATAAAGTAAAAAGTTTACTTCAAGTTTAATGAGTGTTTTCCAAAACCATGCCTCCCCCCCCGAAAAAAATTACAAGATAGAAAAAAATAAGTTTTCATTTATTGAAAGTGGTGGAGAGAATGCCGATATATTCACCTTTTTAAAACCAGAATGTCTTCAATGGGCCTGTATGTACACTTACAGCGATAGAAAATCAACTTTTAAATTGTAAAAATTGAACAAAAATGTTACAGCCATTACGCATAAAGTGCCTCATATAGTCTGTCGTGTCATTATTGCGAGACTTAAAAGAAGCTTTTGTGGACAACTGGACATACACATGTGCTATGCATGTACATTTAATAAATCAGTGCACTGTAACCGTAGGGAAGAATTTCAGACCCCTCCTTTCAATCCCTTGCGTCAATATTTTTGTGGTGAACTTCAATGTTCAGGGTACAGCCAACATCACACTATGACATACACTATACATGTACATGCACCAGGGCATGTGCTGCACATACATGTAAATGTACACTAAGCAAAGTCTTGTTCGACACCGTCTTTTCATGTTCACAATGCCTCATGCGTGCACAAACACACTGGCTCCATCATGCAGCACTAATATGATTTCTCCTTTTGGCAAACCAGGAGAAGGTTAAAAAAAACACACACAACAAAACCTGCAAGAAAGAGAGGGGAACCAACAACAAATCTTGACCTCATTTTCCAATGACTTTGCGATGTGTTTTGTTACTTCTTTTTAATGTAAGGGGATTAATTATTGCCACAACTGAAATGAAGTGGAAACATTGCTTAGAGTTGTGGGAATGAGTCAGTATATGCTGAAATTGAGTAAGACAGGTTGTTCAATAAAATAAAAAGGGTGTGTGCACATTTTAAAAAAAATACACATCAATTATGTTGTAATGTACACATACATGTACATCAAAGAAAGACATTAGGCTTTTTTGGGGGAGGGGGCTTTTTGGCAGGGGGAAAATGCAAAATCACATATCTGGGGGAGAGGCAAATGTTCAGGTAAAGATTCTCCTGAAATCAGATCAAATTAAACGAAAAATCACAGCACTCTTTCGGACAGAGTGCTACATGTATTTTTTTTTTAATCAGCAACTATCTGAAATCATTATGGTAACCCCATATGGACTTCCACAGATTTTTCAAAAAAAGTAGCACTCTCGCTTCACATGAACCCTTTGAAATAAAATGAAGTTGGGCAAGTCCTTTTGAACACCAAAAAAGAAAAAAAATTACGCACATGTCTGTGTGCACAGTTCACCGCCTCTTCATTTCCCTTCTGTCGACACTGACCTAATTATTTTCCACGCACCAAGTGATCACTGTGCTTGCTAGTCACTACCATGGAGCCAATTTATCCTGTTGTGAATCCACCAGACAATTCTTCTCTGTTATCTTCTTTTTTTTTTAGACTGCGGGTTCTGATTTAATTAAACCACCTTCTGGCTGGCTGTCCCAGCAGTCGGGGCAGACGATGCAGATGTGTAGTTTCA
Source organism: Acanthaster planci (assembly GCF_001949145.1). Next base: position 1,262,896 of record NW_019091396.1, read on the forward strand.
GCCATGAAATAATGTTCTGGTGACTGCCGAAAAACTTTACAAGCTCGGTTCACACACCATCCCAATCATTTGATCAAACACGTGTGCACAAAGCACACATGTACGTCTGGCCAGTGTTCTGCTGAAATGAACTCAGTTGAAGGGTTGGAAAGAAAACGACCTCTACCTGGGATGAAATTTACATACATGTGTAGAGCTTCTCGATTCTGAGACATTATTTGAAAGCTGTTCCTGATCCCAAAACACAGCTCAAACTTCTGTGTACGATGCTGAATCACCTGCAAAGTACGGTACGGTATCAGTTCTGGTAGGCCCTAAATGTGCATTTGAACAAGAACAAATGTGACCTACTCTGTGAAAATGAGTATTAGGTCACCAAAGCCACTTTTGGAGTTTTCATTTGCATTGGGAAGAGCAAACTGAGCTTTTTGTTTTGATGTATCACTCAGTTTGGTATCCTGATGAAAGTGGATACTGTGGGTGACAAAGTTGCTCTGGCGACTTAAGACTCATTTTCACTTTTTTGTGGATCGCAAATGTGAAAGCAACCATCTGGTAAAGGTACCAGTAATGTGCATGAGCACCCGTATCTATTCCTTTGTAAACCCATCACTGTCAGTGCAATTGCTCGTATTGTTGTCCATAATAAAAGAGATTTTAAAACAAAGACAGCTGCTCCAATGGAATGCACTGACTGCAAGGTCTCACCTACACGTCGATATATCATTATATGTTATTGTATTTTTCACGTGGGTACCAGTACGTGCAAGTGTCCAAGGTTTGCTAAAACAGCACACTCTTTTAACTGCTTGTTTTTACAGTTTTCTTATTTAGTGACAGTTAATCATCAGTTCGGTTTATTATGGTGGAGGGATAAAATCTTTATGCAACTTTGTACAATCTATGCACTGCACTCTTTAAACACATGTTCCATCACTGCAAAGCACTGAATCACTTCCCTCAAAAAGGCGTTTTTCCCAAAGACGCCTTTCTTCCTATTTTTCTCTGCATCAGAAACAAAATGCCAAGTGCTCGACAGACACTGAACATATGGTGCGTTCTGTGAAACACTTGAGACACGCCGAGAGCACATGGCCTATGCGAGGCAAGTGTACACATGGTGCCCTCTCGACATGGACTGTGACTTAATGTTCAGCCCCAGTCGACTTGGACTCACGTTCAGGAAAATCAATCCATTACAGGAATGGGCATGCGGTCTGCCGTACAAGCATATGCTGAGAGTCTGGAATACACATGTGTACCACTACATGTAGTCAATCACCAATATACTGCTATGGTTCACGTTAGTAGGAGTTGACAGGACAAAAAATGCAAAGCCTAATGTAATGTAGAAATTGACATGTACACGTGCCATATACAAAATGCACAGACTACAAGCACATGAACATGTAAATTTATGTATTGGTAATTTCACTAATTATACACGTACATGTACATGTGCTTGGTTAGCACACTATGGCACCTTAATCTATTCATGACTGCTAACTATTTATTTTGTTTTTTTGACTGACTTTTTCTTTTGATTTTAAATTTTAGCATGTTCCACGCACCTCAAATGCTAGAGACTTCAAAAATTACTGCTCATATTTCCCACAACACTCAATGTAGCATTAGATTTTTCCCAGAAATCTTTACTTGAAAATGAAACAAGGTCTAATGGGCTTCGTTTTGCCATTCCTTGAAGCACAAAAGTGAATCTGAAACACCAGCACACGCAATACGCTACCGTACTTCAAGAGAAATCGAAAGAAATCTACCGGTATAAGGTTTTTCCGAGAAAGCCTTTCAGGAAACACAGCAACTACGCGTACATGTATGTGCACACGTAGTTACCGGTAGGCATGTTGCTTTTACCCTTTCTTTCGAGGTACCGGTACCATACATGTACATGTAAGGTAATTTCATGAAATATCCTCTGTCCTAAGTGCAATAGTGCACTTGAAGTTCAATTTCCTTGTTTCAGAGTGCAGGCACTTCTTACTCTGGCCACGGCACAGCTGAATACCCACGCGACACTGAATACAAAGCAAGCATCATCTTTTCTGGTCTTTATTTTCAAAAAAGTCACATTTCCTGCCTGACATTTAAGTCTAACCCCAAAGATAGTCCTATCCATCACTATGGCTGATCACTCATGTAGAAGGGCCTACACAGTACAGTCTGTAGACATACATGTACAATGTACATGTATACGTACATGTATACAGTCTGCTCTCTAACACTTTATCAAGGTCTTCTACCAAGCCTGGAATCCTGGCTACACTACCAGTGTTCTGATTAATAATAAATATGCAAGAGATAAAATAAAATAAACACTACATGTATTTATGCCCTATTGCTGGGCTTTATTCACCGAAAGTTCACATTTTAGGGAACTTGATAAAGTGATTATCTAGACCACGGAGGAAGGAAAATTCCTTCCTCCATGTCTAGACCTATCCAAATAATGGCTTCAAATTCCAGCATAGTCAATGCACTAATAACTAAAAACAACTCAGATTGGAACCAAGATTAAGTATCCTGTAATTTAATCCATACAATCAGGCAATGGAGTTACAACTCATTAAAAGAAATACTGCCCCCGGTTTCAACGTAAAGGAGACTGTGCAAAAACCCAAGCAATCAAAGAATTGCTTTAAAGGGAATTTAGTCTCTTTTCATTTGCATTTTGCATTTCAAACCAAACAATCAAAGGGCCCAATCCACGTAATTTATCAAGCCGCTGCAATTCCCGATTCCTGTTTGCAGTTCGGTTACCTTACAACCAGCAACTGTCTCATTCCCAGGGCTAAATTGCTGGGGATATTTACCAAGTGTGTAGTTCAAATATCACACATGTAGATGGAGATTGGTGACTCACTTATGCAGCAATATGATCCGAAACGAATGGGAAAAAAATATTGTGCTCATAGTACACTGTGAGATGATTCCTTCAAGTTTTTCAGGCATTCAGAATTTTATTGCCAAATTTGGAAATCGTCGACGGAGATATGAATGTCACAAAGAGCATTCTGTTTGTCAGGAATGGCAGCCTAAGCACACAATGCAAAGATGGTGGTAATGGGTATGTCTTCATGTAGTTGACCCTGTCAACCGGGCCGTCTGCAAGAGTGCAGAATGATGACAATCTGGGCAATAAAGAGCAGAGAATTATGACAACGGCATTGCAGTTTTTGATCTCGGTGTCAAGGACTAGGGGCAAGGAAGGGCCAGAGTTTAAAAGGCATCCATTACTACCAGGCTTCTTTGCCTGCCAGAAAATGTACATGTACTTTCCTTCAGTTCATACCATAGATGCCAGGTGCATTAACATTGTATGTTCCCAGATTATCAGGGGAGAGTACGTGTACATTGTAAAGGGAAGCATGGAGGCTGCCCATTTATTATTATTATTTTTTTCAAAACGATCTAGGGCATGATTATCAGAATCAAATCAGAGAACACTGGTGAATTATATCCTGATTTTTACCCTTAGTGCTGTTTTGATGAAATGCTGGTGTACACATTCATGTACATGTACCGGTAAGTGGGCGTACAGGTAGATTTGCCTCAAGATATCGTTACGACTTTTCAAGACTTGAAAGTTGCCACTACACAGTGCATACCGGGTAACCATGTAGGGGTATATGTACATGTACATATGTAAATTGCTTGTAAAGGATTTCCAAATATTTCCCTTTTCCGGATCATGCGTCACACATACTTTTCATCTTCACGAAGCACTTTTCAAGAGTCTAATTTTTGCAACTTCAAAACTTCAGAAGTACATGTATTTGAAATATTATCCTACATATTTAAAAGCACCAGAATGAAACTTTAAAATGCTATGAATTTAATTTCGAGAGTAGCCACATACGCACATACATGAAAGGCGATACAGTACCCGTACATGTACACAATGTATACTACTGCATTGTAACTCCTGTACATTTACATGTGCATGTATCAAATAAACATGTACATGTACATGAATGTAGGCCTACGTGAATATTCAACTGATGTTATATGAAAGAGAAAAACACAAAGCAAATTAACACAGCATTTCCAAAATTAAACCTAGCCAATCCCCTTCTCTCCAGTGACACAACGTCAGCATGGGGGATGACTCAGGCAGCGGTTCCAGCCCCAAAGGGCAACGTGATAGCATATTGACCAAGTGCTAGCAATCTGCAAGGATCTCTGATCTATCTAAACACATTCAAACCCAAGACTGAAGGGAATCAACCCTCGGTGAGGACGGCAAGTCCCATGCAGTATGAAGCAGCCAAGGGTTTGTCCACGGAAATGCAAATATTGTGATTTCCCAATGGTTTGATATCCAGTGGAGCATACAGGGAAACCAAGACAAAAAAGATGGAAGGATACTTCAGAAGCTTTCAAATCACACAATCTGCCCATTAAACGAGGGCAGTCAGAGCTAAAAAAAGAAGAAATCTCATGAACAGGAACTGAATACGTGTACATGTGAATACAACTAAAAGTGTAGGCCTACATGTTTTACGGGACAGATCAAGAAACAAATCATGTTGCATGTGGCAGAACACAAGAAGGGACTTATGAAAGGAATTTGGTCCTAATTTGGTGCATTTTCTGCCATTTTGTGCACGTACCAGTACAAGTACATGTAAAGTCGTACATTATCACAAAGCACAGGTGTACCCTATACTGCACTGGTAAACTTCAAATGCAACTGCTATGGGTGAAAGGATAACATTCCCTGAAAGAGAACGCAGGGTACCGTATATTTACACAGAAAATATGCAACTACAGGATATGGTTTTTAAAAGGGGGGACCTTCGGACTGTTTATATTGGAACTTTGCAAAAAATTACATGCTCATGATTCTGAAAGAAGCATTTTTCAGGATGAAAATGTAGATCTATATTACATAAGCCCATACAAAAAAGGTCACTCCATAGCACCATGCACAGTATCAGTGTCAAGGTTGTGGTGGTTAGGTCCTATCATTATCGATACTGCGTTTCTGAATAAATAAATAACCGCTAACCATAAATAATTACGCAGTAACTCAGCTGTCCAGGGTGTTAATTTGCCATGGACTGAATCACTGAACCATTTATGGCAGGTGGGCAGATGGCATTGATTACCATAGAGGAATGGTAGTCCAGCAAGAAATCGTCTAAATTTGCTTGAAATTAACGATTGTGGCATATAATGGTAGACAACCCATTTCTGAGGTTGGTGATAGCCAGTTACATGTACATGTACACTGTACCGGTATGTACCAAACACCAGTCCAAATTCATGTTTGAAACTAATCATAAAACCAAACACTTCAAAACCAAAACTGATTACTGAATCAAGTCCTGAGAAAATTATGCAAATCCACGTGTACACTGTAACGTTTCAGAAGTTCAATATACATGTATACAGGTACATGCATTGACATTCTAACCATACAGTACCAGTACTGTACCTGGGTTGTTAATTACCTAAATCTCATATAATAGGAAAGTAACAGTTCTGATCCCCAAAAATCGATATTTCGACACGCCCATAGTCCCTACAGCTAAGGAACAAGTACACGTATACAAGTATCATACACCATCCCCAGGAGAAAGATGTGATGTTTTTTGCTTCGTCCAATTTTACTGCAAATTTCATGCATGTACATTTATACATGTACAGCCATTTTACTACACCAGCACTTGACCTCCAGAAAGTCATCTACCTGGTACATGTACATGTAAAACAAAACGTCAAACCTTTTTCCTTTTCTTTTTTCATTTTAATTTTTGATTCAGATTTTTAAAATCTATGCTCCATGTTCAGATTTGAAACAGGTGGAGGGCAATAGCAAACAGAAAAACCAACAATTCTGGGGAGAAAATCTTTCTTCTTTGTGGCTAAACTGCGAGAATAGGCAAATTGGGCTGTAAGGAGATGGTTAAAGAGCTCTTAAGACACGAGCCCTCACGACCCTTCAACATGGTCAATAACGAACAGAACTAGGAAGGTCTTTTCTGTTTGCAGAGACACTGAATGTTGTGGCTGGCCTCTGACAAATCGTGCATAATATGAAGAAACTGCATGTACATGTACTCGGGCACAAAGGGCAGCTGAATGGTTATAAATTGCTGGTCTATGTGCCTGATGCTGACAGCTGCAGTAGGAGGAATGGGCGAGTCAGAGAAAGTTGTGGCCAGATGGTGCTGTAAAAAGTGGCATTTGCATGTACCACAAATTCAGAAATTTCACTCCCACTGGATTAACTTGTTGAGACAACAGAAAAAGAAGAGATTTTCATCAATTTCCTGTACCAGTAGAAACTTCAGTTCTCAGTTTAAATTTGGCAGAAGAGGACACTGGGTAAAACTACTGATTTTTTGCTTTTCATTCGACTTCTAAATTGTATTTTTAACAAGCATGACTCCTGCATGGATTTTGATTTCCAAACATTACAATAATATTCACCATTTATTTCTATTTGGTCAGTATTTTTGCGTCAGACTTGGTCATGTCCACTTGGTCAAGTCTGTCAGTTTTTTATGGGATTTTCGTCAAGGCCAGCAAAATGCAAGAAATGGTTACAACGTACGAAGTGAAACTACTCAACATATTGTCAGATACTTAGAGTGTGATCACTACAAGCAATTCAATTTAGAGAGGACAATTGTTTTGCTTAGTTTGAATTAGAAACAATGGGAGTAACAATGATTAATAATTTGCCTGCATGATTTCCAACTGCCAATGTTACACTATGTGTTTTTAAAGCTCAGCTGTGCAGATGAACAGAGACAAAGACAAAATCTGTGGCAACTTGACTGTCATAGTAGTTCCTCATAATGTGGGTGTCTGGCAGTTAAAAGGAAGGAAGCACTTCAAGAGGAAGAATCACAATAGATATAAACTTAAAAGGAAACCACAAATTCTGAAAATTTGACAAGGGACTTCCCCCTCTGAAGACAAGAATAACACAAAATGCCTCATTTGACTATCATTTTAGGGAACAATCAAGCGTTCAGTCCTGAACAGAACATCATTTTCAAGCAATCGGTGATTTAATTCACTCCAACCCCCCCCAAAAAAACCTAACAATAAACCAACAAACTAAAAGTTGTCATTTGCAGTGTTATAAAGATATAGTACTTGCTACATCTCCTGCACTGTACATGTACACGTATGCGGGGATTATTTTGCTCAATTAATATAGGCACACACTGTAACCTACAAGTATCTGTGTGCAGATGTACATGAACATGTATGAAGAACATAACAAGTTCCAAGGAAAACTGGATGTCACCATTTGTCTCATGTTGACATGAGTACACTCTTAAGTGCCTGAACAGCAGGAGTACGAAATGGGGGTAAAGAAACAGTACATGTATACTCTCAACCAGGCCGGGGGTCCCGATATACATGTACTCTTGCATAGTATGTAGTTATCTCAAGAAAGGTACCAGTAAAGCTGTTCATATAGCGATGTGATCTGGGAGTAATGAGCACATAGCATTTTCCTGCACATCGAAAGTGGTGACAAAACACAACCCAGGTGTACAATGCACCGCAGCCACTATCAATGCGCTGCCCAAATTCTCACAGTCAAGTACACACTTTGTTTTGGGTTTTGAAAGTACCGGTATATGAACACTGGACTTTTTCTCTGCCTGGATCTGCTGGTTCTGTAAACGAAAGTGCTATGTGTTTTGACATAAAATACTGTTGCATAAACAAAAAGTGCTCTGTAACTCAAAAATACTTTCTGAGAGACAAATTCAGCTTTATCTTGGAAATTCTATTTAGCCAAAAAAAAAATCAATGCTTATCTGGCTATTACTTTACAGCATAGGGAACAAGGCTGCATATGGAACAAATACAATCTTTTCAAAAATTGAACTCTGTGGGCAACTTTCAAAGATTTCTGCAACGGCATTTATGTCAACAGGTGCCTCAGGTTTTGTTGATATTAGGCAGGCACTCCAGAAGGTCAGCATGGTGTGCATGTACAAGGAGTACTACCCGACTATCAGTGGCTTTTTGATGACAATAATATGGCACTGTTATCTCAAACCAGTGCTGGCAAGTGGTAAGGTTTATCAGTTACATATAAGAGTTGAGAACCCATGCCAGCACTTGCACATTTGCTCTCCAACTGCTACAAATTTCTGTGCAGTGCCTGGAGGCAAGTTGGATCACAGGTTATTTGTCAGCCCAACCACTGGTTGATTTCGTCTGGTCCCCAAGATATCTATCATACACACCGGTAGGATACCAAGCAAAATCGAGCACAGGCTGGCCAGTGGTCGCTGATCCAACTTGGCCCCATTCTAACCCACATGATGCCTAACTAACACTTAGCATGATGTTCCAGTTTGTCTTTTTAATAAGGACTGGTTACACATGACGTACATGTAGGTACAGTGAGAATGCACTGTACTGCACATACAGTACATGTATAGACATGTGAAAAGAAAACAAAATCCAGACGTGCAGTGCTACATTAACATTTATGAAGGTACAGATCTTTACACCTGTACAATCAAAACTAATTTGGGGGACAAATTTTCAGAAATACTGAATAAATGGTGTCAGTATCTACCCCTATACCAGTACCTTTTTTATTTAACATGAATCAAAAATTCTAAAACCAAATGCTATTATCTGTATCTTAAAATGGGAGAAAAACATTCAAATTTTGCTTCAATAATGGCACAGTGCAATATGCACATGTATGTAATACACGGTGTAAAAAAGAATTTGAAAAATATTGAGCCTCAACCGCATCCACCAGAGCACAGAGTTAATTATTCAAAAAAATTCCTGGGGGAAATGCGACAGGCACAAACATGTTCCACACAACTCGGGCAGCACTAAGCAATTGCAACATGTGGTACAACTATCTATCAAGTTCAATGAGAAAGTTTAATTCCTGAAATATGAACCCCAGTTGAGTAAGCCCCTGCAATGACAGGTGTCACAGTAACAAGGTCATTGTAAAGAGAGGTTGGCACAAAGCATAGAGTAACCTTGCTCTGTGCATAAAGCAAACACATTCAACCACTGGATTCCAACCAGGCTTGGTCACTCTGTCCACCACAACACTGGAATACCACAGAGCTACACCTACACATACATGTACTGTACACCAATGCACTTTGTGGAGCGCCCACGTGATCTTTGTTGGTGACAAAATGGACACTCAAAACACTGAGCTCAAGTGACTGTGGCTTGTTCCCACAAAAGAGGGATTATTAGTTACTAGGTTAGTCAATCAATTCGGTGATTTTCCCTTTTCATGAAAGAAACCACTTTGAGAAAATTAGGGCTTCCTTTCAGAAGGCACACAAGACTCAAAAATATCTCGCAGAAAAAATCTTCAACGTAACGAAACTATTCCACAAAAGAGCCAGTGAAGCGAACCATTCAGTCTGTTTTTAGTTAAAACAAAATGACAGGATGCATCATAAATATCCTTTTCTACTGATGACCTCACGACAGACTGTCGTCAATTAAACCTTCTGTAAAATCAGTGAGCATGACAGAAGAAACATCAGCCATTAAATTCATCCATCCAAAACATAATCAAAAAGGAAGAAATAATTATTTAACAAAACAACTGCAAACTTGTGGGTTACTAGTAGCTTTTAAGTCAACTGAATTGAATTATTACAGAGTAGTCAGATCATGGAGGAAGGATACAGAAGGAGTTACAACTCTGGCACATCAAAGTGCTCGATGATCATCGCCGCCCGGTCAGACGAACAATAGTAAATATTCCAAAAATGCCTGATTACTGCCTGCAGCTTAGCCGGACAAGTGGGGCAAGTAACATTGTAACAATATTTGAGGTGGTTTCTCTGGAATTAAATACAACTTATCGCAGTGACAAGGAAACAGAAAGAAAAAATATCTAACATTAGACTTACATTTGTCGTTTGGAATATTTTTTTAAAGATTTTGATGCCCTTTTCCATTATCCATGCATATGTTTGTAATTTTATTTTGTCACTCCAAACATCAGTTTTCAAAATCTTTGTAGGAGTCTGGCTAAGACTGGCCAACAACATGTTGAATACCACAGGACAGTTAACTTCACGAAAAACAAAATGCGCTGTTTCATCACAGGGAGTGATCATGAGATCTCATAAGATACCTTTTAGTGTAAATTCCGTGATAAATATGATTCAAATAAAACTCAAAATCTTACAAACAGCTTGGCTATTTATTCCCAAAAGAAGTCCAGAAGAAAGCGTTTGATAAGGGCAACAACTGCACATGAACACTTGGGGTACACACTACACGGCCTAATGAAAGCAACTGTGCAAGCACTGAATTTGATGTTGTTGTCAGATCATATCAAGCACCAACGATGGCATGAATATTCAACTTCCTACCAGTATACTGCAGTACACAACATTTTAGGGATGTAGATTTTCATTGCAGCAATGATGGGGTACAAAGAGGGCTTATGGTTGCAAAACAGGTGGTGCGTAGCAAGCACGTGCTGCACTCCGGCTATGGACATACCGGGCATGCCAGAAAGTGGTAATTGGCCAGATGTTATAGCCTGGGCAGTTCAAACTCCTTCTGTGTCCTTCCTCCTTGGTCAGATAATGCACACCTGGTACAAGTAAGTGCTAAGATTTTTAACTGAAGAGTGGTGAACAGCAGACATGGTCCAACTACCGGTACACTACCAATACATGTTCTGGTACATGTGTGGTATGTAAAAAAAAACTAACATGTGTAAAAAACTCATGTAAACTATGACTACTCTGTTCTTTCCTTAGGCATGTAATATTACACAAAACAAAATGTACAATTAAATATCCATGGTACATACACGTACATGTACGTGTATGTATGTGTACGTGTGCATTGAGAAAGTGTTGTGCATACAGAAGGCATTACACACCATCTGACAACCATGACTAGATGCCTTACCGTAGTCAATCTCACTGTAGCATCTCGCCTTTCTTAGCTGCTTGTTCCTCTTCTTCCTGCGAAAGCTCATGGTAATGGAGGAAGGCCGATGCGGCATCCAGCCCAATAATAAAAAACTAATAATTATAAATCAAAATTGCACGACCAGCTATGAGCCGCTTAGCACAGGCGTTCCATTTGTGTCCGCTGATGCTCGGTTAACGTGATTAAAAAAAAACCCCTTTGGCAGTACACACACGCGGAGGGGACGTGAATGCCGGCCACGGCACGCTGTCCATTCAGAAATCGCCAGCAGGTGTCACTGGGGCAAACATGAATGGTATGAAATACATGGACTCGTGGTAATGCCCTGTCACTCGGCAAGCACTGCACATGCTCAAGTGCCAATGAATATCTTGATCGTCCTCGTCGTCATCATCTGCGAGGCACTGAGGTACAGTGTGTAACACTCGAATCTCCAGAGGCTAATGGGGATTCATTCCCCAAGACCTCTCTGATTATGCCAATCTCACTATCCACACTGCGCACATACACACAGAGGCATCCATAATGCACATGTGTATTCTATTCTGTCGGTGAATGGACTCACCACTCCTGCTTGGAAATGCACCGACACACACTGTTCACTATTCAGCAGAGGTGAGGAACGCAGTTTGACAGGCAAACCTAGCTGGCTAGTGTAAACATACCCTACGAACCTGGCACAGTCAGGATGCCTCATTTGAATATGACTGGGGGGGGTGACATAGTGTCAAGTGTCCTTTGTTACTTCTAACCCAATGTACCAATTATTACATCAAAGTTTGTCATTCCAAGGGCCAGATAAGCCCCTGATTCTATAAAGGGTTCTTCCCCTCAGCCCACAATGGAAGAGGCCAAATCATTAAATCAAAGGGCTGGCTTTTACTGTTGTATTGATCTGCAGAATGGGTACTGATACTTCAAGCGGCAGAGCCATCATTTTGTTTCGGCATGATATACGTGTACACTGAAGAATCTATGTGCGATCCATCTTGTCCAAAACAAACTAATATTTCTGAAGGTAATTCAATCTATTACTTTGGCAACTTTGCAATGTTCACATGTACTTAATCAACTGCTCCGTACTGTATGCATGTTACCCCCATTTTGGGCATGAACACAAAACCTGCTGATTCAATTCTATTTGAATGTGGCAATAGACAAGCGCAGATTTTGTCGGTAAAACCACACTCTGCAAAGGAACGATGTTGACAATACGTATCATCCAATTCAGTGGAATGTCACAGTTTAACTGTAACATACACGTCAAAGTGTTCACGTGTGTAACACCTGACACTCAGATCCTACTGAAAAGGTCACTAAAGTTACGTACACGCACATCACAAATGAAACCAAAGACAAATGTCAAACCCTATTTTTGAACAGTCCAACCAAGTGACCACTGACCATCCTGACTTGATGGCCAGCGACTGACCATCAACACAGATGACCTCAGCATGGGGACATGTAAACAATGGAACACTAACACTGACAAGTGCCTGTACCTTGCACAACACCAGTGGCAGGTGTAAGCTCCCATGTGGCATACAGACTTACAGTATCTGTCATTGTTTTTTTCCAGTGGATGCACACCATGTAAAAATCTCAACAAAATGACATTTCCAACTCTCCAAAAACCAGTGATGAATTGCACATACATGTATGGCACATTGTTAAAGCTTCATTGGTTTTGTTTGGAATGCCTTTTTAGTAATGCCATATCAGGTTCCCTGTACATGTACAATTTGTCTTGTCTTCACGTCGTACATGAATGTAAACTTCTACGCATATTAAATAATTTGTGCGCAATGAACATTGTGCATTCTAATGTCCACGTCTAAATCACAGGAAAGAGAATTTCTTTTTCTGCCACTGTTTTTTTCATGCCTCTCCCCACCAGCAGAAGCACATGATATTATACAATGTTACCACCAAATATGAAAAAAAATCATTACTGTGAATTTGATTTTCAGTGTTCACAGGACGTTTTTCACATCTCATAGCCTCACCAAAAATGACAGCGCAGGTACAGTACTTCAGTGAAAAGACCATCAATCATTCATCTCAACACACCAAAAAAAGTCAGATCTGGACATTAATGCACCGCCCTTTGGGCTTTTCTGTAACTGAACAAGAGATCTAACCAAATGAACAGTCAATTATTACAATAGCTGCATACATGTACAGTCCATGTCATCGGCATGTCAGCCAGAAATGGATGGGTCACCTAAGGACAGAAAAAAGAGCAACAAAACAGCCCATTCAGAACGATAACAACCCCTGGGGGGGGGAACTGTGGGATCCCCAAACTGGTGATGTATTAAGGCAAACTGCTTAACTCTCTATAAGGTACAATAACAGAGACGGGGAAGGGGGTTGTCAGGGGATTACATCCTCTAGGATGGGGCACTTGGCACACCCTGGGCAACAGGAGGGATTGCAATGTGTTTTACAGTCATAAGCGCTGCTCAGTGTTGGTGTGGTTCGGCAGTATTAGATTTGTTTATCTGCATTCCTACGGAACCCCAACATTATTTTTATTCAATCCCTGATTCAAAAACTGAGTAGATACAATGTAGTTACATTTAAAGAGGTTCAGCTCTTTTGTTTGTCATGCCAACGATATACATGTATATGTAAGCAAAACTTTGTTTGAATTTCATTCAGAGCTTTTTGCTTTATTTTCAAAGTGCAACTGGCACCACTATAAAACTTAGGCCTGAAGACAGAAAAACAACCATCTGCAATCATTTGAATCCCTTGAAAGTGTACATCCCTACATGTACGGTGCCGCTGTAGCCTCATGTGGGTCATGTGGTATGAGGGTAAATTTAGGGTAAATTTTACGTTGTACACTATGCGTGTTATGTACTGTACACTGTTTAAGGTATCATCTTCTAATGACTTATTACAGGTTTTTCAGGGCAAATATCCACAGTATTAGGCGGAATGTCAAATTAGGCACTTCAAATGTCAATAGGCCAACCAAATGTCCTCACAACAGGATAAAGCCTCAGCAAAAGTCCACCTACATGTAGCCATGTCAATATCACAATACAAAATTCAAATGTCAATAGGGAAATCAAATATTGACATTAAGAAAATTGTTATGTAACCAAGTGGCCACTGGTGAATAACTTCACTGACAGGTGCATCAAATACAGCATTTGTCATTCAAATATCCCAAGCAAACGTTAGGTAGCTATCGTGTTGAAGACTCTAGAAGGTGAGCACAACATGCCGTACCAGAAGATTCCCAAAGCTGAAAAGCAGTGACTTTACGATGCCTATGACTGTGATGAGGCAGCAGGGCATTTTCATGTGAGCTCATCACCTCAAATCTTGTGAGGACTTACGTACATGTAAATGAAGTGAAATTTTTCCAGAATAATATTTCATTTTCAACCTTCAGCTGACAGCATCGCCTCACTTTTGACATTTGTCCATGTCAAAGCCTTAACTTAAACCCAACATGTCTATGTAACATTTCATTTAAAATAATTTTAAAGTGAATATGTCATGAGCATAACTACATGTATGTACATGTATGCATGTAAAAGGCATTGACGTGTGAATCAACGTGTGCGCACGCACTCCATTCGTTTGCTTGACACTCCAAGGCTCAAGATGACGTCACACTTCAGTACTCGACATTAAGTGCGCGACAACAAACACTCCCTTAATACCTGTAGATCATGTACATGTACATGGACTTGTTGCAACATGTACATGTACAAAAGTCGTACAAATGTACATGCCCATGAACTGTACACACATGTACACATACAGAACCGGTACATTGTACATGGACATGTACCGTACCTGTACCACCGATTTCTCAGCAATGTCAACTGACAAGTCAATTAACATTCGTGAATGTACCGGTACATGTACATACACCTCTATGATACCAACACTTTTTTTCAGATCTCATGCTGCAGAGTTACATGTACATGTATGTACCGTACCATACTGCCCAGAACAGTTTTACTCAATACCATTTTGAGTTTCTTCATTCAACGAGCGGTGGCCATGCAAAGCCAAAACAAACGAGAACTGTAGTTAAATTGTATGAATCTTCCAAGTACCCGTAGGTATTCAAATTGAATGCAGGCACATTGTATCCTGCTCAGGCAGCCTGGTCTGCATGTTGTCTTGTCTACCTGGATTCCCAAAGCACTGGAAAAGTGATTCCGAGATGGTCTGATTATGGAGAGACTTCGCCCCAAGGGGGTACATGTACATCGCACATAAATCCAGACACCCTGTTAGTGCTAGTAAACCTGAGTATGGTACACCTGTACACTCATTTCATCACTGTCAGATATTACAGGCTGACATTAAAGCTACCACATGCCATCAAATGTACACTGCTTGTCTCTCCCATAAAAATCCTTGTGTAATGTGCATACATATGTGTACATTTGCATGTACCGTATATGTACCGATACATGTTAGCAAAGGAAATCTGTGCATTATACGAATACCAAGAGGGGTCTGCACTGACTAGGAAGTGACAGAAAGTTTGTGAACTTGTACTTCAAATTGGCATACAAATTCACAATTCTGAATTTGATGTAAAGTGACTTATCTTCATCTTGATAGTTTATGCCATAAAACCATCCAGTATCAACCCCAGTACATGTGCGTGCACACTCACTGATCAATCTTGACAGCTTAAGTAGATGCCCTGCCAAAAAAAATACACTCAATTTCCATCCCTGGTGCCATTTGCAATCATTTCCAGACTTTGAAATTCCCAAATTGGGAAATTAGTCATGTGCCTTACATTTAGGAAATAATGGAAAAGGATGGAGACAAACATGATGAAATGCAAAAGTACTTCAAGGAAAATAACAATCAGAAATTATCCAGCAGAGGGCGCCACAACAGATTTCCATACACCTACATGTGTAGTAAAGAAACCAGATGAGAAGCTTCACAAGAGACACTGCAATGGCAAACAGCGCCCTCTTTAGACAGCAAAGCGATGTTCTATTATTTTGTATGATATTCTTTTCAGTTTTGGTCCTACCGGTAGTTAATATTTGGCATGCCTATACTTCAATCTGTCATGGAGAGAAGAAGAATGTACTCAACTTTTGTAAATGTATAGAAACATGTTCCCTGTTTAAAATTTTGAACAATTCTGAGTCTCTTTTAAAAAGTTTTACAGAGGCAAGGCAGGGATCTCTACATGTATCAAAGGTACATGTACCTTGACCATGTCATACTCTAGATGTACATGTACACATGTGCTCGGCAAAAGGGCGTACATGTAAGCTTGCTTACACCCTTTTGCCAGGAAGCATAATCACAGCAGAAAAACTGTTCCCTGGCAAAATGGCGTAGGAAACACACTCTCTTTATTTAGTCAAAATGGATAAAATTTACTACAAAATCAACACAGGCTGTACAAAAAGCAACCACTGAACAACTTATTAAACGACTTGGGAAATTTATTTGTAATCTTTTTGTGAAGAAATCTTTATATTTCATTGAAATAAAACAGCTGCATACATACATCCTTTTGCCAGGAAAAGTTTTTTAAATTGATCATGCTTCCCAGCAAAAGGGCCTAGGCACTTATGTCCTTCTTCCAGGCACACGAAGATGAGCTGGTATGTTCCTTCATCATCAAACTACACGTACCACCAGGGCCCAATTTCACGGCACTGCTTACTGGGAAATTCCTCACATATGATTTCCATTCTGCGCTAACCATGCAAGCAGAAAAATTCTGCACCAACCTTTTAAGCACAGAATCCTTAGGTACAGAATGTACACATGCGCATAAGCCAAAATTCCTCGCTAACCTGTGAAATACATTTGCCGTAGGCACAGAATTTTCTGCTACGGTTAGCACCGATTTTTCACTTGCGGTAAACAGCGCCATGAAATTGGGCCCCGATAATGTATCAAAGATGTAGAGGAAAATACATTAGGGAGAGAATTTTGTAGAAACTCACTAATTAAAAATCATTTTGGAAGCAACACACACTTCCAAAAACAACAACATGTAGTCATTCTTTTTTCCTCCTTTTTAGAGAAACATTTCACAATTTATGAATTTAGTTTGAGGGATTCAATGTGACATCATTACAACAAAATTGAAACCAAAAAAAAAAACCAACCAGACCTGTAGGAGTTGGAGCTACTGAGCATCCGGCCAATATGCATGTTATCCTGGGCGCAATTTCGTAGGGTTGCATAATGCACAGCAGAAAGGTTGCGCTACACTATAACAGTAAACTTTCGCCAGCTTAAGCGCTACAGTATATCACAGTCAGATTGTACTGCCGCTTACGCATGCATGCAGCTTTCTTTGGTTACCGGTACGTCATGGTTTTAAGTAAATTCTGCTGCTGAAGTTAGTGAGCTGTCTTGTGTGCTTACTCCTTAAATTGTCTACGAAATAGATGGCGCAACTTCCATTTGCTGGGCTTTGCAACCCTACAAAGTTGGGCCCTGGACTCACCGGTGTTACTGTGACAGAAACACACTGTACTCATAAATGTCCACATTGCACATGTACACAGATGTAAGTGCATTCAGCTTCATGCAGGAATATACATATACACATACAGGTACGCTACTACGGAATATCCTTCCCCTCCCCTAACAAAAAACCTCCCTCTGACACAGGCCAAGCCAATAAAGGAGGGCTCCATAGTGGGATAAGTCCATCTGTGAACCCATCTACAAGAGTTCCTCGCATGCAGAAGTGACGTCCCGATAAATAGTGCCGTAATACATCCCACGGTCTGTCAACACAGCCCAGCCTTCGCACTGGGCTCTGAACTCAGAACCTGAGCTGTTAACGGTCAATTGAATTCTATTTAAGACATGTGAGTCACCCACCCCTGAAGATGTGTAGCGAGGATATGGGATCCACGTTAAAGGTGGAGTGAGGAAATTACGGGAAATCTTGTAATTTTCTCCAAACGGATTATGTTGTTAAGACGGGGCACAAAAGGCCATGTCTTGAATTAAGGCTATCTCCATGTCAACAAAGATGACGAACGCATAAAAGTGAATAATATGCACACCTCAGTACACAAAAACTTTAGTGAGTAAGGTTGATCGTCCACCCCCTGCCCTTCACAGACTCCACCCCTCACGGGTAGTTTCTTTTTAAGTCCTGACACATCACTGTTTGATCAGTCTGGACAGGATAGGGATGTGCAGACAAGGACAGTGTTCAGACTATCCAATCTGATTTGTCACAGGCTTACTTAATCCAAAACAGGCTTGCATTTAGATGAGGGGGAGGCTAATCCTATACATGGGCCTGGTGATCCAGCTTATCTTTGAGGCAGAAATGGAGGCGTACCAGCAGGCGGCCCAAGCCAACATTACCAATGAGGAACATGGCCTTGAGTTGGGGTACATTTCAGTTACAATGAACAGGCCTTGGTCCTCCCCCCTGTTTTTTTTTCAAACCACACCCAATGGTTCTGTTTATCTTGACACTCTGGAGTAGCCAAACAGAAAAAAAATTATTCAGACAAGGAAACGCACCAGTATACCAACCTGAATTTATTCTTACATAGGCCAATTACATGAACATGTATCAGCGTCACTTTCCACTACTCCAATTCATCTCCAGATTTGGCTTCACTTTTTTTTTTTTTGGACTCCAGAACTCTGAACTAGTTGGCTCGATAACAAGAAACATGTAGCAACTGGAACATTGAATTATGTGACATCGACCCGAATACTGAAGTACAAGTACATGTATTTTTTATTGACTCGGGTCTTTCAGGCCTGCAAGCTGGTATCGATTTCAGAAATGAGGCCTCTAAGACTGATACGAAGCTGAGTATTGGAAAAAAATGGCCCAGGGGTTACAGCAAAATACCAGCAAAACGAGCACATACGTGTAGCGCACTGTTCATGTAAGCATTTAAGCACCAGGTTGGAACCAGTAGATGCCCACTAGGCAATACACATTATCAACTGTCATACTATTCATACACCAACTGGTATGGGTGCATAAATTGCACAAGCAACATGCATCTGTTCTACGAAACACTTTTTCAATATGTCTCGACCCATCAGCATATAAACAGAACACCAGCAATCCAGTTCTCAAATCTAGATGAAGTGCATAACCAAAACTCAATCACTTCGGGTCTGGTGATCCAGATGACCGTACAAATTGTGAGCCGGAGGGCCTGTTTGGTTGTATGAATGGTGGGTAGCATGTGGGGGTGAGCACAGCACGTAAACAGCTTCCAGCTACACAGGCCTGGATGCCCCTACGTTCATACACACGTACAGCCCAGGTATTGATCCCAATTAATTTGAACCTCCCTCTTCCTATTCATTCACTGATATATATGTTTTTTTTTTCAATGCGCTTGGCAGAATATTAAATTTCACCTGCTCGAAGCTATGTCAACATATCCATTTCCACTCTACAAGTACATGTACATGCTGTGTCTGGGTTTAACATTTTTCTCAACTTGACTGTAAAAAGTCTGTCCTGCATACCACCAGGGGTAGACTGGTTGAGACTCTGTGGGTGGTTCAGAACATGGAAGGATGACTTACATGTACCATTACATGTATTAAGAGTGATTTGTTGAATTTAGCACATTGCAACTCATTGTTTGTACGAGTACCCCACTTCCGTCACTATTATACTGTGCTGTTAATTGTTCATTAGTTGCATATGGTACTGTTTGACTCATTCACTTGTGACCTGTACAACAAGAAAACAGGAAACATTGTCAATTGCAAATGGTGTCAACATTTTGTCAATGCGTACGTCAAAGAAAATGCATAAACCGAAGCTAGGCAGTTAATGCTCTTTTTTCAGAATGTGCACACAGCAGTAAAAATTGTATTAGCGTCAAAAAATTCCTTCCACTTGATTTGCCCCTGTACACAGACACGTGGGAAATTTGACTAATTTTGACTGATATGACAACTCTGTCAAGAATGTATCTTTGCATAGGAGGGTTAATGACCCACATCCTGGTGTGCATCGATACATACACATTTTTCAACATCATCCTTCATGTAAGTACTTATACATGTGCCGTAGGTAGGCCTTCATGTACCGCCGACTACCAGGTACATACACAAGTTCTGATAACATACATACTTAACAGAGCAGACAGCCATAAGAAATGAGACTTGTTCCCCCTTTCATGCGGTGATATATGTACTGCATCACCTTTTACATTTCACAAAAATGTACACAGCCATGGGGGGGGCATTTTTGTTTTTATGCAAGTGCATGTCTTAAAAAGAAACAAACAGACTCTGGACAAGGTTGTGCAATGCAATCACTGGTACGTATGGGAACTCTGAAATTAAAGAGTTAGTGTATTCAAGCCAATGTGAATGTTTGCCTGAACTGTACAAGGCTGCCAGGCAGCAGACGAATGTTTGGCCTATCTGTTGATGGAGCAAAATTTACCCTGGACAAACATTCAGTAGTGACACACAGTAAACCGGGATGGTAGCATTTTAATGGCAACTAGATGGTAAAGAGAAGACTTCTCCTTTATATTTTTGGCCAATTCCTACATGTAACTTGGTATTTTGTGGAACTTTGTACCACGAGGTACGGTACATGCACTGAACAATGAACATACATGTAGATGTACATGTACATGTACACCAGCCCTGTGTGTCCAAAAGCCTACTAAATACATGTACATACCAATAATATCATTGCACAAACCATTTAACATCTTCAATAGTGATGACATCATGTTCTTGTTATTTTGGTAATCGAGCAGCCACATGACCCGCAGCTACATATACAATGGAGTACAGGAATATGCCGTACCTAACGGTTGATGCATGTCTTTCTAATGTTTCTGAAGCTACTTCCAAATCCCATTAAAAACAATGAACAGTGTGAATCATGAACCTGGTGTAATCCGATCTACTCTTTTCTCTTTGCATTAGGATTGGGGTTATCAGTCCAGTGTTTGCGGGATTTTTTGCATGACTCATCATTAACATATTATGAATAGTCTTCCTACAACTCAGGCCAGGACTTGGCACGTGAGTGACAGCAAAGAATAAGGGGGTTTACCAAGGGATGCTGTAGAAGTCCTCCTTGGTTTAATACACTCACAGGCCGTCGCTAGACCATTTTGAATGGTCATGTACAACAAGTGTACTGTAGTCTGGTTCCCTAGCAAGACACATGTACCTGACTTTTTTGTTATTTTGCCAACAAACCATGATTTTGCCAACAAAAGTAACTTATGGGGGGTGTGACACCCCCAACACCCCCCTCCCTCTAGCGGCACCCGTGAATACACTGCTAAGTACACGTACATGTACACATTTATGTACATGCAGTGTACTTGGCACAGTCACATGTGCTTGATCATTATGAACATCTTCCAATGTTTGAGGTAAGGTTAAAGGGTGTATGCAAAAGAAACATTTCACAACAACCCTTTTGCTGATCAAGAGAGGCCAGTAAACAGAATCTTAGAGAAAGATTCTAGTAGTAACGAAACATCAGGCTATCTTTTCCATACATGCAGGTCACAGCAGTTCTTGAATTTTACCTTTCTGCCAGCCTCATACCAGTAATAAGTTACTCTAAAATTTGCCGATGAGAAAAGCACATTTTATGAGAATGTGAATACAGATTACAAAACCAACTGACCCTTGCCACGTGACTCTATCTACATGTACCATTTGATTCTACGCAACACAAGTGACTTCAGTTGTTACAATGTTCCTAACTGATGCCGAACTATCCTAGAAAGCGGCAAACTGCTTAATTAAATACTGTAATGTACAAGTGCATACATGTACATGTGCAAGTACATGTACTCCATGCCCACACTACCTAAAATGATACATGTATCTGTACATGTATCTGAGTTGTCTTACACACTCTAGGAATATGCCACAAAAATGCTCACCTGTTTTGACTGTCAACACATACATGTCCATACATGCATGTACGTGTGAAGCTGGGCACGATTCCAACATCACATGAATTACTGCAACAATTTCAATGAAACTCAGGGGAAAATACAGCAGATTGGAACATTGCAAAATTTTGGACGAGTGTACTACCCACCAGGAAAATGGGACGGTGGCAATCCCAGAGGGCAGATCAAGGATTTTTAACTGCCTATTTCAACATGGAACTGGAAGTTATGTAATGTACATGTACCCCGGCCAGTAGGCTTCCCCGACCCCCCCCCAAAAAATGACAATGAGCAAGGGGGTTGACCCCTTAACCCCTGGCCCCCTATCCACGCCTGAATCTCAATCTGGATCCAACATGTACGACTTCCCAAAATAGACTCCTTGGTAAAATCACACAATCCTGTAAAGGAGAAAAATGGATCAAAAGGATGAGATGCAGACATCGAAAGAGATGCGCTGCCACCATAAATTAGATTGGACAATTCAATAGGATTAAAAGATGGGATTCCAAACTACCGACATACGCTGTATGCGTACCAAAAATGTGGGGGATGCTGTTTGAAGTCTATTCACGCATTCAGGTTGTGGCAAGCTGAATTATGATTAACCAAGAGTACTACATGCGCTATACATGTACCGGTACATTTTATGTACATGTATACATACACAAAACGTGTAGCACATGCATGCAGCTATGGGTGTTATTATAAGTACTGTATACATGTCCATGTAACTGTGAAATATGCGCAATGTATGGTGTGGCGCGTTTATAAAAGGTGTGACAGCCATTCTTGAGTCAGGCTGCACATCTGCTCCCTTGGTACCAAACACATAAACGGGTAATAAGGGTGTGAATACACATCAGTAGTATACATGTACATGAACAATGTAGATGTAGACACATGTACATGTACAGGGCATGTTCTGTTACACCACACCATATTTATGATACAGCGTTCTATTAAAATAGTCCTCAATCCTCAAACCAGAGGATTCAGGACAGGCAGCCTTGGCAGGGTGTTAATTTCCATGTGCTTGTAGTTGGTGTCAGCTACGGTACATGCTATGTGCATCTGTTTGTACAATGTACATATCATCTTAAGTACACGTACCGGTATCGATACAATATACCAGGAAACATATACCTGTGTATATGTACATGTGTGTATACATGTGAACATTCACATCATGTGCATGTACACATCATACACATACACGTACACTGTACCTATATGTACTTGTATGCACATAAAATGTACATAGTTTGTACCTGTGGGGCACTAGACAAGGAATATGCAAATGTACAGGTAATGTACTGGTGCAGCACATAGTATGTGCAGGTTGGGGGGTTGGTTTTCTTGGAAAATCTAGCTAAACATCAAAATATTCAGGTACGGTACATGCTCCGGTACATGTAGATACAGTACATGTACACGCACATGTTTGGTTTTGTACATGTATGTTTATGTGCAGGTTTAGGAGGGAGGTTTGGTTTTCTTCGAAAGTCTGGCTGAACAGCAACATACATGTATTCAGGTACGGTACATGTACCGGTAGATACACGTACCATGTACATGTTTGGTTTTTTTTTGTTTGTATTAAGAAAAACAGCATCATGAAATAATACATACATGTACATGAACTGGTACTAGTACTGTAGTATCTGCCGGCAGTATCTCAAGTTTGTATGGGATTTCATCTTCAAAGACTACATTCCATATAGCTCCATGCTTCTATGTAACACACTGTAGTGTAGCAAACAGTTGATGAGCATGTTAATTGTTTATCATGGCTCCATTCAATGGCACATACCAGTGGGCACTGATACCTGTAAACATGGCAGGCTACACTGTCCCCACCTAATTACCAGTACAGTGCCAATTATCACGGGGGGGGGGGTAATGACCCACTAATAGTCTGATGGCACAATTATTATCAACTCTTAAAGACTTTATGTGTTGTACACTGTCACTGAGCAGGATTACAGCAATGTGCATTTATGGTACATTGTACATGTACAACAGTGTGTACAGTAGAAGGAGAGCAGTACTGTTACATGTACATCTATACTACGCATATTCTTCTTGTTATGTTTGATTCAATATTTCGTTCTTTATTCAGAACATCTTCAGGAAAGAAGTTGTTATTGTTTCTGTTAATGTCACCCAGGATTTCTCAGACGTGCCCTAGACACTGAAGTTCACAAGCCTGAAGAAACTTGAAAGGAGGAGACAATGAGACATACATGTAGTTACACAGTTTTAGAGGTGGAAGAAAATACCCAGAGGAATATTCTGGGAAAAACCCACGGAATCGGGTAGGAACTAAAAAACCCAATCCACATGTGGACTGAGCTAGGAATTGAAGCCTCACCGCAGCAGAGTCGGAAGGTGAGAAAAGAACCACTACGCCGACCTGACTCCTGAATTCTCTGACTTTGAACAAGTTTCTGAGTTTTGTTTAGTTTCTGGTTATTAAAACCCACAACCACTACTTGACAGCAAGGAAAAGAACACACAAGTTGCCACCAAAGCCAACAGGAAAGAGGAAATGGGACCAATGCCACTCACAGTGGCTAAAGGGACTCAGTCTTTGTTTCTTCTTTACGTGATAGCTTTAAAAATGGTTCACCATCCAACTGTCGGGAAAATGTAGCTTCCTTTATTATGCTACCACTTTAAACAGAAAGAGATATTTATCATTGATACAACCATTTTTGTCATAAATTGCTGTGAGGTTTGTTAGGGTTATTGTACATGTACATGTACGGTTGATGTATTCATTGGCAATAGGCTGTGAAATGTGGAGAAGACATAAGTTTTAAAATTGAGGAGAGTTACTGGTACATGTGTAACGTACAGGTTCATCGTGCTGTGCACTTTCATGCACTGCAATTACATGCACAATATCCTAAGAATGTGCGCTGGTACTGGTGCTAGTGTGATACACAAATAAAATGTGGCAATCTACCCCATAACAGAGCACTTACAGATGAACATGTACATTGTACATGTCACTATGTAACATGCACATGCACAGACTGTACCATTCAGTAGCAAGCAATTTCAAATTGCTTTGGACAACTCAAGGCAGTCCCTATTGAAATTGAAAAATGTCACTGAATACTCTTGACAGAAATCTGACCCTAGGCCTTGTCATGGAACTACCCATCATTAAGCCAGACCTTGTCCAAAACATCTGCAAGACCAATGAGGACAGAACTGACAACTAACAAAACTGCAAATGGCAACAAAGCATGTGATCAATTGATGTCCAATTTGCAGGCAAGCTGTTGTCGAGGCCTCCCCCCCCCAACTGCCTGATGAATTCTGTATTCAACCTTCCTTGAGCATAATGCAGTGCAAAGATGTTCACATGGCAAGCACACATGACCAAACTGTACCCTGTAATGGGAATGACAGTGATGCACCCAAGTGAACACCTGGAGTTCAGAAACTGTTGTGTGAACATATACATGTACATGTACATGTAAATTCTGATGACTTCACCTTTGTTGACACAAGCCTACTTCCAACACCAACATTTCCCCAGGAATTATTTATGATGGTTGCTAGCAGAATCAACAGCAGTGGCATTCCACAAAATCTGGAGAACTCAAACTCAGTCCAACTGTTTACAGCCCCTGAAAAATAAGTCCCTCGGGTGTTTCAAATGCAATGATATGTATAACATTTTATTCACTTGAATTATTGTCCTGAGTTATTTAGATTTAGGACAAACAAACATGTAGCACACGTGCACACAAATTTATGAGGGCAAAAATGGGCAATGGTAACCAAATCTGCAGGCACCTGCAATTTTTCTTATGGAAAAATATTCTGTTCTTTCTGTCAGATATGATGCAGTCTTAACTTCTGGAACTTCATCCTTGCTCCAAAGCGACTTTTTTAAACAATGATAAACATGTTATGTTCACAAAGTAATAATACGTTGCACTAGTAGTAGCAGTACACTGTATTCAATAATATGTTGCAATGGCAGCACAGCTCTCAGTTCATCATCATGCCTTCTGTCCCCAATGTACAGAACATGTGCAACATCGCACTGACATTATACAAAGTTCATGTACATGTACGTACATAATTAATCAAAATCAGTAACGACTAACATTCCTTCTCAGGTACCGGTACATGTCCAATTTGTCTCTCACGCCTCTTGGATTACATGTATCCAGTGGAAAAGATACAAAAATGCAATGCTGCTACACTGTAGATGTTCATGTATGTACATGTACATGTACTACAGTGTACATGTAATCTGCTGACTAATGCTTGCAATGTACACAGAAAAAACAGGTGATGTGTTGAAATTATCACTTAATAATTATAACAAACGTTAGTTCTCAACTTCACTCATGATCAAGCTGCTTTTATCTGGATGCATAATGTTTCAAGGCCAAATTAACAAAACAGGCTTATGTTCAAGGTGGGACAGAAGGCCAATCATTGAGTGATTATCTGCTGCACAGTCTAAGTGGATTAGAATATTGCTTATGACAGTATTGATCATGAAACTGTGAAGGAAACCTTCAGCCAGTTCCCACTTGATCTACCAATTGGGGGATCTGATCCACCTTTTGCCAAATTGCTGGATCAGATCCCCAATTGGTGGATCAGATCCCCCAATTGCTGGATCAGATCCCCCAATTGGTGGATCAGATCCGGCAGTTGTGTGTAGCGAGAACACTAACCGTTGCAAGGTGGATCAGGATCAGATCCACCTTTCTTGATCCTCCTCTGGAGCAGGATACAGATCCCCCAATTGGTGGATCAGATCCTGCTATTGGCGGATCACGATCAGATGGGAACACAAAAGGTGGATCTGATCCAGTAATTTGACCTGTCAACATCCGTCCGTGCACGAGTGGCGCAAAACTTTTGCGGTCTGATGAACAAAGAAATACGTTTTTGGCATGTAGCTCATGTGAAATTTTTAACGTGCGCAGCATGCACAATAAACAACTGCTGAACTACGGGCTAGCAAAATGTGTCACCAAACATGCGCAATGCATGCATGCCGCGATGTGTGCCTTGCCCTTTCACAATTTTCGTTGCGCATTCATCCGTTTAACTTTTTTTCATTTGTGTAATTTCACTTGCTTTCCATCAAAAACTAATTCCGTGTTAGCGTATAGCCCGCAGCATGTGACAGAGTACCAAAAACAGAAGCAAAGTTTGAAGAGACAACGTACTAGACGGAACATTCGGTCTGATTCAAGGTCGTCACGTCAGTAGAACTCCGCACCCAAAACACCGAAGGGTCGAAGCACGCCACACTGCCACAGAGCGCGCACTCAGCAAGCTAGCACATGCACAATACCGAACTAAGTGACCTTTCCGGCTCTACATTTCCGTCCGAAAAGGTGGATCAAGCGCTAGTGGGAACGCGACTTGCGGTTTCGTTGCAGTAAGATAACGATCACACCAAAATGCTGGATCAAGATCCACCTTTTCCCAATTCAAGTGGGAACGCACTGCTTGATTCCATGGTGGCTGTGGCCGGCAGTGGGTCCCTACCACTAACTATGGGTACAATACCAGTAGTTGTCACAATGGAACGATAGCAAACAACTTGTAATAAGCCAGGTGTATACTACGTGACAGGAAACAGTACAGGAAACAGTACAATTTTGTGTTAAGTTTTGCATTGCGTCAGATTATCTTATTGAGAGAAATACATACATGTACAGTAGAAAGTGCTCCATACACTTTAATGCATTAAAAAAATGCATACGAACAGGTATATATGCACTAGTAGGCTTATTGTACCTGTACCTGTACTTACATGTATACTTTTTCAATCACCAGTAATTTTCCATGTTAAGTCTTTAAATTAATGAAGCTTTTCAACTCAGAGGTACATGTACCATGCCATGAGCATGTACATGTAAGTCTACAAAAGAGACAGTTGCCCTTTCAAAACTTAATTTAAATTTGAATCCTTTGTACACATGTGAACAATGGGACATTTTTCACATGGAAAAATCATTGGTTATGGTTAAAAGCTCTGAGAGTGACTTTTGTTTTTTGGTTGTCCCAACTACCCTATGACTGTTAGACTTCCAGACATGGTAATTTCATAACAAGAATAGTGAACTACATCGATCGGTACGTTGCATTAATCTTCTCAAACACCCAGAGGCTAAATTAAATAAGACAAACATGGGTTTCTGGTTCTTTGCTTATGCTAGCCATTAACAGTTAACACATTATTATATTGTTGCACTTTTAGCTGAAAAGTTTAACACTGACTTTAATTTCAGTTTGGAAGTGTCTTATCCTACCTGTAGTCCACTGAATGCTGATACGGTACATACAAAATTTAGCTATTAAAGTTTGTTTACTAGTACAGTAAAATTGATTTTCTCCATAAACCCTGGAACACATACCATGTACTTGTATGTATATTCATGACATACATGTTATAATACATGTACATGAACATGTACATGTGCTCTACAAAGTGCTACATCAACTAAAGATATTATAAGCACAGTTTTGATGCAAGCATCAAGGTTTGCTACCGGTACATCAGATGCAATTTAACTTTATTACATTTATTGTGCATTATATAGGCCCTATTACATTTATTGTTCATTATATACATGTAGGCCCTATAATTGATTACATTTATTGTTCATTATACATTTATTACATTTACTATTACATTTATTGTACATACTATAGGCCCTATAATTGATTATATTTATTGTACATTATATAGGCCCTATAATTGATTACATTTATTGTACATTATACAGGCCTTATAATTGATTACATTTATTTTACATTATACAGGCCCTATAATTGATTACATTTATTGTACATTATAATGGTAGAATTTAAATGGCCTTGGAATGTACACATAAGAAGGGTAGGAAATTTCTTTTGGGGGTTTTCTTTTGTGAGTGGAGAGTGATTCATGTTCATACCGGTACATGTACATGTACCTGCCTCCTCATTTAGCCCTTTCCGGCAGTCTGTTTATGTCAAGAAACATCTGCCATGTGGCAACTGTGTTTACCACTTTGTCCATGGCCTTTGATCGGGGCAGGTTGCATCACATACACAAGTTTGTACTGTACCTCCTGCACAATGGAATCATTGGCATTTTCTCACTGCCAATTGAACTGCATTCTTTCAGGACATCAATTATTGATTCCCAGCCACACGCTGGAGTGCACCACAGACTAGGCTTGAGCGTGGGAGTACTATGGTAGCATGAAGAGGCTTGTAGACTGGAACTTCAGAATGAAAGTTTCATTGCACCTTTGATCTTCAGAATTGCAACAGCTGTTATGTAGAGCTAACACTTAATCCATTTGAACTGGCATAAGGATTTGGATCCACATCTACACACAGATAATTGGAAACTACTTACTTGCAAGAGGAACACGTATATTGACAGTTCCTTCTCTTATCTTGGAACTTACATGTAGGTACCATATTCAAAACCTTTCACATGTACACATGTACACATGTACATGTACATACAGGTATAAATATACTGTACATGTATTTTACCGGTACATGTAACTCACTAACCAGCATGAGCTACATGCACACATCACTAGAATTCAACAAACATTTACCAGCAAAGACGTTCATTTTTGAACTTCTGCTCTTAATACAAAGCTTCAAGAAGAAGCTTCAAACAAGAAGTTCTCAACACAAGGCTTTTCACATAATTCCAGCACTACCAGTCTACCAGGACATGTGACAAGTCTGATGGACACAAATGTACATACATAACTGATTCACAGAAATAAACACACTTGTTCAAATTTCCCAAGACCATCTGTCAACAGAAGGGCCACTCCTCATTGTTGGGATGTCCTTGCCTCTGACACTGTTGCCACCAGATCTTTAAATACCCTAAACTGGACTTTGGAGGTCTGTAAACTACGGTTGTTTGAACAAAGGATTAGGGTTACTGTTAAGCTGTGGAACAATGAGACAATCACTAAACACTGGTTTTAACTGCACATGTACATGTGTTTCTCTAAATTTTTTGTTGTCATACTTTCTCTAATTCAAAGAAAACATAGGTGTGAGAAAGCATGCAGGGCCTATAACAACAGCGTGCAAATCATTGAATTGACAACAGAGGCAATATTTCTCTCTCATCATCCCCCATTCCCAAAACAGGTACCTTCCAAAAACATGAAGTTTCATGTTTTCTAACATCTACAAAGTTTGGCCCCTACATTACTTCTGTCTTAGACAAACCACAGTTTCACTTTTACAAAAGGTGCCTCACAGATGCACAAGCAATGCATGAATGCATTTAAAAAATTTTTAATCAGCTTCGAATTTTTGTACAGATGTGTCAACTCAGTATACCGGGAAAGGATAAGTGACTCTCGTGCTATCGTAGTTCAGTACTGGCTACAAAGGATGGGTATCTGATCAGTGATCAAGTTCAATTTGTAACTTTCTCTAATTAACATCAAATTCTTGTGAAGACTGCAAAACTGTATAAACATGATAGGAGAACTAGTAGCAAGGCCCACCATGTACAATGTAAGTTTTACACTGAGCATCAACAAAATTACCGGTATTATTCGTTCATCCATTCTGACAGAGGACAATTTACCATAAAGGAAACACTGCCTTCAAGAGCTAATTTTTTTTATGGTCCTCTTACTAGGAAATATCGTACATGTAGAAACAAGAAGAGGGATAGTCATCTACATATACGGGCGGCACACAACGGTCTGGTACCACGTACATGTATGCATGTATGTTTGCAAGTGATCATGCAATTTACACGTACTATAAATATACATACATGTACATGAATATATTTTGGTGGACAGGCTCATATGTACATTGCAGTTTGACAGACATACATGTACATGTAGCAGACACAACAAGCCCCTGTGGTTAACCATGGGTTAACCCTATGGGTAACTGCAGCTGCCCCTATCACTATCCTTGACCTGTCAACACTGTGGAAATACACTAAACATGCAGATCCCAACCTGACGAACACATGTGTGAATGTCAGCGCTAGAGCATGTATACTCTACATGTACTGGTACATGTACATGTACATTCTACAATATATTCATACTGGTGGTAGAGCAACTTCAGCAAGCAACAGATAAGCAGGGTGCATTTTGTCTCACATAATGCCTGGCCTTATGCATGTACTGGTACAGTACAGACTGTCCACAGAAGCATGGAACAGTTCACATTATCAAAGTATACTGCTTTAACTTTCAAGATACAGTACTTTAAGAACTGCCCACACACATTTCTGAGAAAGAGGGTACACGTACTACTAGTATTTGGGTGTGCTCAGTGCTGTATGTTACTCACCCGTCACTCTGAATACAACATTGATAATGACAAAGTACAAGCACCTCTGGTGACATGAGCATTGTAAAGTCATTAAATCAACACCATTTCACATGCATCAATAGAATGGAATCTTCATTTATATTATACTTATGTCCATAATGTACTTTAATCGGCACTACATTATTTTCAAAAGCCAACTCACTACACTTATATTCGGAAATACATGTAATATGCTTCTGAGAGTTCCGTACATACATGTACACATTTCAATGAGTATAGCAATAAGCCTTAAATTCTTGGATTTGAGTGCAGGTATGAAAAAATAATTATAAATTAAAGTGTCATTTCAGTCCACAGTAAACTTACAAATTCTAATTTTGGTTTTCTTGCATTAAGTTACATTAACCCTAACTCCCTTGGGTGTGTGCGAAATCATATTAAAATTGGAGGATTCAGGACTGTTAGGGATGTACATGTACATTTATGTACCGTACTGTTCATGTACATGATTCATCGACAATGATGTTAAAACAATCAATGGCGTTGGTACACTGTACAGCTGTATGTATTTTCCGAGTTGGGTCACGTTATATCTGACAGTTACTGAAGACTCTTATTTCAAAAACTTTAGCTTTAAATTTCAGTCCAAAGATGGCAACTGGAGTTTGGGCACTGGAAATACAGTATACATGTGCATACACGTACGTAACGCATACAAACATGAAAAAGGAAACATGTATTAGCATGTTTTGAAAGGTTCCCTAGCTATAGTACATGTACGTGTACATGTATGGTACTCAGTACAAATATGGTCCATGTTTAATTCAATTCAGAAGTCTTTTATAAATGTTCAATAGCCTCAATTCAGGGACAAACTACTCATTACTTGGGCTGCATCAAAACTGCATATTGTGCAAATACCAGTACCGTCCACAGTGCCCTTAGACGGGCATAAATAATCCAATATTGACTCATCTTTGGATCACTGGTTCCAATCTGGAGAGGACCCGCACCTAGAAAATTTTACTTTAGCTGGCTCGCTAATGCTACTACAATGCACCGCTGCACACCCTGACATTCTTGTGCAAATGGGCATGTCATCAAGAAAATGAGAGGCTACATGCTTGGCCAGTCATGGTAACCAAACCTGTCAAACCCAACAGAATGAGTCCAGATACCGCACGCTTGCATTTCTGACAGAAGAGTGCGGTAATTGATAACATGGGATCCTAAAAGGTTACCAAAGGTATGAACGTGGACAAATACATAAATACATGAAGGCTTAATGTATCTCGTGCACATTGTACTGCACATGCACACTCACATGGAAGCGACCAACACCAATGGCTTTTCATAACACTGAGTAGCAGAGGTGTACTGCAATGCTTTACTTCAAACATATTACACAGAACAGCAAAAGACACGTCACTTTACACAAACATTTCCGCTTGGAATTTTCAAACAAAGGCCACAATCAAATAAGCTGTTTCAGGGATGGGAGACCAAGGGAATCGAAATTGTATTGTTATGTGTTCATGTATGGTACATCAGGTATGGGAATTTAAACTCTACTCCTGACTGTTTTGATACTGCAAGTTACCAGTGCATACAGGTACATGTAGATGCACAGGTACATGTATTTGTAAACTGCAATTTTAACAGGAAAGCATGCAAGTATTCATTGCTTTTACCGGTATCATACTTTTGGTAGAGGTTCTGGAGGTTCTTAAATATACATGTGCATGTTTGTCCATGCTTGACACATGTGCATGTAAGCACTTACAATGTACAATGTACATGTACATGTAAGTACATGCATGTAAGCCTGGCATCTTCCACAATCTAGAAAAATCCACTAAAATGCGGCTACAATGTACATGTACAGAAAACTTGTACCTTGACAAAATATTTTAACTTAAGCATCAAACTCAGTATTACAAATTGATCCTTGGAATATCCAGGACCCTTCCATCTCAACCACCCCTCCCCCACTTTATACAGTACTGGTAGTTATATAACCACACTGCAAGTTCATAGAGGTACCTGGTACAGGCACATGTACATGTAGACCTATACTTATAAAATGTACTGTATTACTGGCACATTATTACATGTACATTGTACATGTACCAGTACTTTGCACTCTCCAAAACCATGAACCCTCTCTCTTTTCCTGTTATAGTACATGTATCTGTACATAAGGAAGCATGGAATTCAAAACCTTGGAGGTTCTGGAGGCACAGTGTCATGCTGGCCATACAGTACATGTATCTTTTTGAAGCTATCCGTGTATCCAAATCAGTAGCGGAATGTACATGTACATGTAACTTGTTTGGAAGTCCTATACTATGACATGAAGCATACATGTACTGGGGGGACGGAAGCAACAAAAAGGTTCTGTTGTCTTTCATATTACTGGTACAGTACCTGTCAAAGTGACTTCAGAAATGGCCTTCAAGTTGAAAACCTTACAGACTTTTCTCCCAGACAGACTGGTGCTTTTAATGTAATGAAATGCGAACGTACTTGTATACATGTAAATTACATGTAAGGCAGGTCACACATTTGAAACCTACGGTAACCTAAAAGCCCTACTTTCATTCCAAAGATTTCCAATTCAAACTTCTTCTCTTTTATGATCTACATGTAATCTGTTGACTGAGCCGTTACCCTTACTGAAGTTACTGTAGTACTATTAACTTGTAACCCGTTTGATAGATTTGAATTAAAACAATTAACATATTCTGTATACATGTACATGTCAACTGTTGCAAAGTAATTAGGCATATATACGTACAGAAGTACCACAACAGTTTACCATACTTGAATATGGACACACTGGCATATTAACACCAGCTTCCAAAACCATCCAAATCACATCAGACCATGCATTTCCCAGTGAATCAATGGACCTATAACCCATGGCAATATATGAGTCACTGAATCTACACTTGAGGAATGTTTTTTCTTCATGAATGAACCCGACCCATAGTCTCACAACAGGCAAATGTACTTAACATGTTGGCCTGCAGCTCTCACTAAAAACAAGTCCATGCACAATATGAACTTTGTATCCCCCACCCCCAAGTGAAAGTGTGGTTGCAGACAATCCATGGGGCACAGGACTGTCTCAGTGTGTGTTTATCCTGCCACTGTGCCAGACAGTGCTGTTCTAGTTGTTTGGAGCTTTTCAGGGATGAAAAAAGCTCCAGGCATTTTGTCTACATGTACATTTGGTGAACTGACAAAAGGATGAAGGTCAGTCTCTGGACCGCTGACCTCTGCACTATCCCAAACATCCGATTTTTCATTCCTTCCAAACACGCTGGTAGTAAACAGGTTTAAAATTAGGAGATCGTATTCTTTTTATTTATTCCATCAAGACAGCCCGGCGATAAATGGGCTTAACTTTAGGACTTGAAGTTTTTTTTCTCAGTTTCAAAAGTCTTTTGTGATTCCCATTGTACAATCTTCTTCCAAATGCTGACTTGTGCCAATGCACACTGTACAGGTACATGTATCTTTGTCAGAACATGGCACAATGTTGCACACCAGTTTGTGAGAAATTGGAGGAAACAAGACTGCAGAAATGCCACTTTCAGTTGTGTTGATGCTTTCAGCACCTTAGTCAAAGTGAGTTAGCAAATGAACATTTACTGGTAGCAAGAAGCCCAGTTACATGTATGTAGTGAAGACTACTGAGTGAAGCATCTTGAGATTATCTTTAGAGGACTTTGATCTGCAACTTAGCCTCGCAACAGCATGACACCCGGTACATGGTACTGTACGCCAGCTAAGGCTGGTGTGAAATATTTTCAATCACAAAAAAATTAATTATTCAGTTTAACAACATTTTTTAATTTGATCAACATTTGTAACTGTAAGAGCTGAAAAGTAAACAAATGTATTCACACATACATGCCATGCACTTTACAACACTGGAAAGCTTAAAAAAAAGAATGAAAATGTAGTGCATGGCAATGAATGATTTATCCTATTCAAAAGTTCAAAATTGAGATGTGTACATGCAGTTTATGTGTAACTGTATACACTAAAGAGGCAGTGATTTTTTCCTACCCGAACATAAATTTTACTCCAGGAGGAATTGAGCCACCGTCTCTTCTTTATGTATCGGTACCGTGTACCGTTATAAAATGCTATCAACTGGATATTAAATTAAACAGCACAGAAAACCCATCTTCATTCTTTCTTCTAGATGGATCCCTGGTGACCCTGCAAAGAGTTGTTGACCCCAGCCCTCCTTCCCCTATTCCTATCAGCAATGTGCAGCCAAGAGAATGCCTTCAGCCACAAATTACAGTTCCTTCAGCCTTCTGACAAAAGGCCCAGGGACAAGAAATCCCTGGAGCAGAAAATATGAAGGTGAGTGCAGAGAGAAGCCCTACACAGTGCATATAGTTGCAACCTGTTTTACTCTCCAGACAAAATGGTTCAAGGAGCCATCCACAGGGGGCTTTAATTGACGACTGCTTAAATGATAAACACATTCTATGGTTTCATTAATTATTTTTCCACTTCGCCTATGAAATATAGGGTAACAAGCCCAAAATAATGATGGTGTAGTCCATGTACGTAACTCCTGGGATGTGCCTTGTACCGGTACAGGTAGGTTTTACCCCATATCTGGATGCAGCCATCCAGACTGTATGCAGTATCATACAGCCTGCTAAGTTCCCTTGCTCCAGTTGGGGCTACCATAGAAGTGCTGTGAATGAAGTCTTGTGGGAAGAAACAGGACGAAAATTAAGACACAAATTACACTGATGTCTAAGGATATTAGTGTGGTTGCTGTCACTTAAATGGTAAGAGCAATACTCTGTAATTACTGCAGTACAGAAACTCAACAGTATATTCTGCATCAAAAAATCTGTTGTCTCTGTTAAAAATCACAGGCACTAAGTGGACAAAAATGGACAAACAGACAAATAGAATGCAATAAGCCTGTAAAAAGAAGACAACAAATAGTAACCATGTACGTGTTTGCAGACATTATCCACACAGATTTTGTTTAGAACAGAATGTGATTTCAGTGTTGAAATTAACTGAAACTTTCATGGACTTTTCCACTACTACTGTACTTCTCCACAGTTTCCCATTCACAGAGTACAAGCCAGTGCACACAGTTCCAAAGAGGAAAGTCGAACATGACAATCAGACAATAAAAACAAAGATATGAATTTTGTTTTGAAAGGCAAAGATTATTATCAGACTGTGTGCAAACCCAAGGGGGAAAAGTTATGTTGT
The DNA here is from genome assembly GCF_001949145.1 of Acanthaster planci. The sequence goes on from NW_019091396.1 coordinate 1,299,354, forward strand.
AAGAAAAAAATATGCCTTACGGTCAAAAGGCATGGACGTGTAATTTATCACAACTCTAAAAATAAACACAAGCTGACAAGTAGTGCTGCTGCATGTTAATTTAGAGCCTCTGGTTATCTCAATACTATGCAAACTAATAAGGGGATGATTGATTTTTTTTAATGGAATTATTTACCCCAAGCTACTCTCAGATTCGTGATATTGAGAAATGTGAATGATTTTTTGAAAAAAAAAATGAAAAACACATAAAAATTCATCAGCATTCCATACTCCAGATGTTCAACACAAACAAATGCAGTACCCAAATAGAAGGTACCAGTAAAATATTGATTTTGAGAGATTTCATTGCAAAACCCAAATTTGCGTGTACATGTACCGTTACCGGTACATGTACATTTATGCTCCACATAAACTACTGTCTTACACTGTACCCTGCAAATGATGTATAGACATACATGTAAGTTACAATGTACCCGTTACAACACTGTGCAAACTTGTACTGGTATACACTGTACATGTGTACCTTTATTTAAAAAATTACAACAGCAGTGAATATTAGAAGCCACTTTCAAACAGTAAAGGTGCAATATACTGGTACACAGGTACATGTACGCATCATTGACAGTCACATGATCACCTACCTGGACGGTTAAATGTATGCACCAGTACTCCTACATGTACATGCCGTATTACCAGTACAGTACCAGGTGGTCTTAAACTTTTGCAGATGACTGTATATGTACAGTACTGTACAGTCATCTGCAAAAGTTTAAGACCACCTGGAATTTTATTGGTATTTATGTCACTGGACCTGCATTACATTGTCTCATTGAATGATTACTTAGTATGTTTTTTTTACAGGGGTGCATATTGCATAACATCAGTGTAATGCTATCATACCCACTTGAATGGAATTTTTTGCAAAGGCAGGTCTTGTGTGACAGTTTATCTGTAAGGCAGCATGGGTTAAAAAAGCCAGTCTAAGTAATCAGAAATAAAGGAGGGCACACTAAATATTAGACTGTTAACATTTCAAATCAGGGAAATGTAGTCAAATGCATGTAGCTGTTTAACCAAGAAACTGAGGTCACACATGAAAATAAACATACAAGTACCGGTACATGTAAGCTGCCATGATTGATTGGTTTAAGTTTGGTTTTTCTTCAGGTTAATGCATTTTGCATGGATGGTCCTAAATTTTTGCAAATGACAGTAGCTGTGAACTACACTACAATATTACAATGGGTTTTTTAAAAAAGGAATATATATATGCATTGTAATGTACACCTGCACATGAGCAACATGTTGGAGATGAAAAGGATAATGTTTCTAATGTTTCAAACTTTCAGCATTATCTTCCTCATTTGTTTTAATGGGAATGTAACCCAAAACATCAAGTGAACCTTACGATAAGGGCCATCAGCTGTAAGTTACATGTATGTCTGAACCACTTCCTGCTTGAGCCTATTGTTTATGTGCTATTTACACCTACCAGTAGGTACAAGGCACTGTAGCTTGAACAAAAGACCTTCAAAAATTAATTTGCTTACTTGGATCACAGATACGGCATACTGTTTCACACTCTTTTTTTACAACACTACACTACTTTTTGGTTATTGCATTCGTGTCCAATTTTACTAGTCTAGTTTTTTCCACAAAAAGACATGCCTCATTTGATGCATATTAATTAAAAACGGAAGTGAAGCTGTGTACTTATTCCATGTCCATGTCACACTACCGTCCCTACCAATGGCACATGCTTCGGCAGGAACTCAGTTAATAGACAAGCTGACTTCCTGTTTGATGCTGTTGAGGGTACTGCAGTACCACATACTTTCCTACAGTACCCATAGATCATCTTCTCGCTCTGTAACCACAGGTTCAGGCAAGGCACAGGACAAACCAGGGTCAGGTGATTATGGCACTGCATGCTGTGAACAAACTTTTGTGTACACAGAACCTCTATCAATTTTGGCACAACCACAAGTGGTAAAAATGTACAGTAAATTTTAGAGAAAAGCTTCATTTCCAATGACATAAAAGCCTTTGAGTTTAAACAATTCTAGACATGATTAAATGTCGGCTTAATTTACATGAACACTGTACACACACAGTGACACAGTTTAAACAAAAAGGGTTTTTTTTTTAAACTTTATAACACAACCCCCTCGGAAAATGAAAACCAAGCCTGTAAACATGGGCAGGACAAAATACTCAGCATGACACTGAAGCTCCTTGTTGTATCTTGTTTTGCTTTGCCAGTAAGTCCACTTGATGATTCCCAAATACATCACAGTTCATTTTTTCAGTCAGTGCAATAAGACACATCTTGTTTTAATTGTTTAAAGGTGGTCCTTGCCCACCTGCACATTTCTGAGGCAAGTTCAAAGGTACAGGTACAGGTACGTATTTTGGACAGCAGTATGGGAATAATTTTGAACCTCATACATGTACATGTATGCTTCCAACAGTGCATTCTTAAAAGCATAAAAGGCTTTTTCTCTTAAGACAGTCCCTTCAAAATGCAATGCCAATTTTAACCCGCACACCTCAACCTTTACCGGAGTTTCTAATTCCATTTATATGTAGACTATGAAAGCAATAAGTCTTTTGCGAGTTAAATTTGAATAAAATCTGGTACACTGAGTTCTTTAAATTCACGTGAACATAAAAATTGGAATGCTCCATACTAAAGCCACTGTTGCTATACCTCGTGATTCGGGCAAGCTCTTCCTAAGTTACATAAGAGACGCCTTGCAACAATACATTGTTCTCAATGGATAAGAACGGCACAAAGGAACCAGTCCATTCCAGAGATGGCAGTTGCTAAGCAAAAGCTTGCCCTGGATCACAAGGTATAGCAACAATGTCTTTAGTCTGGGGAATTCAAATTGTTATGTTTCTATGCAATCAGATAACACAGGGTACCAGATTTTATTCAAATTTAACTCACAAGCAGCTTATTCAGTTCGGCTCTCTTCCTGGGACCATCTGCCCACACGGTTTCACAGACTCTACACGTAGCACAGTTCATCCTGCCATGGTCAGACAACCACAAGGTATGCCGATAATCCCAACTAGCCTTGAATGACACATTGTCATGCATAATGCTTTAAAGTACTAGGGCAGGGGAATCCACAAAAACACTGCTCAGTTTACAGTCCTTTTCCCCTCAGGCTCATAAGCAGATTTTTACAAGTCTGTACAATGTAATCAAAGAGATGTAATATACAGGAATTTCAATCATTTGGTTACAATCTCCATTTTCAACATTGCCGGCAGCTACACGTACATGTACGTGTCATGTAGGAGAACTGCTCACCGAAATTCAATAGATGTAGGCCTATGTACAAAATGTACTAAGTGCATATTGGTCTCTATCTGTCAAAAAGTCTACAGCACTTACAAGCTGTGGAAAGTAACTTTTAGTCCCATGCAATATGCGCACACTAGATGTTACCATTTAGTAAAATGAATTAACTTTTCCTAATGTATTTCACAATTTCATATCCTTTCCTCTAAACAGGCTGAAGTTAGCATCCAAGTTCTTTATACTTTTACGGCACCCATGCACATGAACTTGATTCCCATTTTTTTATTCTATTTAGTAGCTCATCTTTCTTGCAGGTACATGTATATGTGTAAATTCCAAACAATCTCACTGGAGCTGAACACTCTAATCTGTCAAAACAAGCCTCATGAGTCATTCCTTATCAAGTGTTAATGACGGACTGCCAATGCATCCATCAGCACTTTGAACTCCAGGAAATTCTCACCTAGTGCTTGTTGTTCTCGCCCCTGGTTTGCTGGAGGAAATCAGTCCACTGATTGTGGAGCTTTTTCAGAGCCCTTGATTTTATCATGAAATGCATCACTTTAGGACTACTGTTTCGCCTGATATCAACAGTGTCCTTGGGAAAAATGTCAGTAAAGAAAATCAGGATATTCGGCACAAGTATCTTCCTGAACACCACTGGACAAGTTAGTGAATGTGTGCAATGGTTTGGGACAGACGTCAGACGATTGTTAAATCATATACATATACGTGTAAGAGCAATATACCGATTCGTGTTGAAATGAAAATTGCAAAGAAACATGTCCATATGGACAGGCAATCAACCGTACGGAAAATAGTTCAAATTACATACATTTAGTTCAGTCCCTGCTGTGATCAGTAGTGTACCATGTACCGTAAAGAACAACACAATTATCAAAAGGTGCGTTTCCAACAAGATAAGATAAACAGCCCAAACAATTAGACACAATCGTCAAGTGCCTGTAGATGCAGGTGGGATGATACCTGCAACTGTGCCAATTTTGCTCATGCACAGTTCAGGTATACAGGTACCAAACTGAGTACATCACGCACACAATTATGTGTGTAAAAGGCATTAGCGCAAGAACCAATGCATGTGTACCGCACTCATTTGCACTACACTTAAGGGTTCAAAATGATGTCACACTTCAACACCAGAGTACTCTAGACCAGGTATGCACATATGATATTTGAAATAAAAAAAACTACATATACATGTCCCAGTTGTACATTTACATACCATCTACCTATGTAGTAGGCAACTGAAAAACAAATACAACAAATCATAATGCATTACAATACATGTATATGTACATTCCAAACTGTACACATTGGGAAACATACATGTTTCAGGGCCCCAACTGCCCGCATTCCATCACTGTAAATGTCTTAAAAATTAAAGGAGCAGTTCTAAACAATCAAAAAGTGGATCATTAATTCATCCACAAAACAGTGTTTATTTGGGACACATATCATAGACAGTTTCTGTTCACGATCTTAGTTTAAAGGTCTCCGTGCAAGCAGACAACTTCAAACCAAACTGAAAGGAGACAAGGGGTAACACGTTAGTGCACATAACATGTAAATTAACTTTTACGAGGGGATATCCTTTCTGAAGTTACTATATGTACATGTAGTCTGCTTCTGGTCATCCTTTTACTGTTAATTTCATGTTAATGTAAGATCCTTCAGAAGTCAGCAGACAGAAACTCTAGGGAGATCCTGGCTTACTCATTACCCGCTCCTGAATAGCGTTTGATGGCTGGACCAACTGTGGCACAGTACGCAATCACGACAGTACAGTACCGTAGTTGGTATCATTGTCCAACTGTACATGTATTTTTGGATCATCCATAGTTGGGACCAATGTTACAATTACTTGTCAAGTATGACATGGACCCTTTGTGTTGCGACATGACTAATTGAACAAGTCAAGAAAAAATCTCTCCCATGGGGACCTCACATCAATAAAATACATTTTTCCAACAACTTCAGTAAACTTAGCACATACATGTACTGAGGGAGACTAGAGAAAACCAACTTTTTTTTCAGAATTTACTAGTGGTCCAACAGGCCTTTATAAAAATCTGTCAATGGAAATGTATCGGTGAAATAGACATTGGGAGTTTTAACAATGTCCTTGTTTAATAAAGATGAATCAGCACTCATTTTGCAATGAGGCCTAGGCTACACTAAATGTGTCATTCAGCTAAACCATTTTTCAGCCGCATCATCCCTCAATTCAACAGTACAATACATGTATGGTGTAAGTTAGGAATCTGAAGTCCTCTTTGGACATGTTGGATGTTGTGTAGACCTACCACAGTACCGGTATGCTGTTTATTTACGGGACTTTGTAGTTTTTGTACAGCAATTTCTACAGGTTTCCTCTTGTTAACCGTCACACCCTAGGGTGTATGTAAAATCGTATTAAAATTGGAGGATTTGGGAGTGTTAGGGTTAACGAACATTCCAGTACATGTATGTCCAGTAACACTACAGTCATGACAGTGTGTTTAATGATAAGCAGCTTCATTTCTACGCTAAAAGGTTTCCACTGGCACTGAATGACCACAACAGTTCTAAAGTTTTGTAAGCCTACAAATTGCAATGTTGTGAGGGGAATGTGTTCAATGGCAAAAGTGTCGTCAAACTGAGGGTCTGGACTAAAGTGACAGCACGATCTCAGTCTACATCTCAGTCTACATACATCATCTTCATGGTCATGGTAGGCCTACATGTACATGTATATAACACCATCGAATACACATGTTCAGCTCCATGATGGAATAACTTACCTTCGATACAGACGACATGTTCACGAAATTGGTCTTGCAGAATGGGATCTTCTATCTGCTCTAAAAGGTCGTAGATGGCGTAGATATGTGGGTGGACACTTTCGAATCGCTGAATTTCCTCGCGAATTGCGCGTGAATTCAGCATCTCCAGGCTGTGAACGTTCATTGTTCCCCTAAGACCACTCCTGTTTCGGAGGTACACAAATCTTGTGTATTCTTGGGATTGATGTGTCTTCAGAAACAGAAAATATATCTTGACATCCCGGTTTCCAACGAGTTTACATGTACCTCCTGCACAATTAACTGAACTTGCAGTTGTACACAGTCAGTGCATATGAAGATATTTCGTCGGTCGAGCTGTAGCTAGCTGTGCACATCACATTGACATTTCGCTGGTAGTTGCCCTCGTGTGGGTGTTTTTGAAACCTTGACATCGATCGATAACCAGCTAAACGACGGGACCATTTACGCATGCGCTTATCACAGTATCCCATGATGCAAAGATCCGGAAGAGATTCGCAGCTGACTTTTACGCGGAGCAGACGACACTGAACAGGGGCGTAGGCCTAGTACGTGTACATGTACGTACGTATCAAAAGCCGTGGGAAAAATTGAAATCGTCTAAACGAAGACTAAAGGAAAGTTGTTTTCAGGTAATACTCTCAAACATTTTGTCGCCTTTTAAATTCGAGAGACATGGTGGCTGGATACATTACTCTTTCCACAAGTCCGATTCTGTGATTTCCTGTGCAACAAAGTTGAAAATGATTAGGGTATCACTTTAACTAATCAGCTGGGCCTAATACTAGGGCCTAGGCTAACTGAGATACGTCATGTGGCCTATGCTTAGGCCTAGTACCGGTACTTATTTGTCATAATGTGGAGATACCGATTCTATTACTGTAAAAGTTATTTGGGGAAATTCACGTCTATAATTATCCCCCACCCCCACAACAAGTTATTAAAAAAACACAACTAGAATAACAAAACAAGATAGGCCTAGGTCCTACTGGTGCCTGGAGGACAATAAAAATTTTGCTCACCAATTACACTATGCTCCAGAAATTGGCACAAGACTGGACAAGTCAAATTGGAGAGTGCGTTTTATATCATAAGTTATAAAAATTAGAATATCATGGAAACTGCCATTCTTAAACCAGTTAGAAGTGCTATTCAACACAATCTTGATTCTTGCGCAACTCTATTGTACTTTATCCAGAGTTGATTTGCCTATGAACGAAATTCATTCATTGGATAATCAACTCAGAAGGGAGTGCAATCAATTTGGACAAGATTCAGGGTTGCGCTTAACAGTGCTACAGGTGGGGAAAATTTATACACAACTTTTTTCACGCTTAGAATATCTTCTGAATTTTGTTTTGCTATTAAGAATAAATTTTTAGTTCGCTTTGGATTTCCAGTTTCTGCAGATAATTATCAATCATGAATGTTGAGCATGAAGTCAAGATGCTGATAGAGGAGATTAAACGGCTTGGATCACCAGGTATATTTCTGGAGGGTCGATATGTGTTTGGAACTCTGTCTTAGCTGGCAGAATTACAGATATTTGGAATTATTTGGTTGAGAGTAAATACACCTAAACTTTGATTTGAGCTCGGATATCATTTTATGAAACTGCATCTATGGATGTCAACTTTGCTATGACACTATGAGACAGTACATCTCTGTAGTGAGTTTGTATGATTCTGAGAACCTGTGAAAACTTGACTCTGCCATTAAAGAATTGTACCATGGCAAAGAAGATCTGCCTCGGTCATAGTAACACTGAAATAAATTTAGTTCTAAGTTTTTCATCACCCAGAACACAGGAATCCGTGGAGTCCAACATTGGGCCCTGAAAAAAATAGCTCCTCCTCCAGTTTTTTTTTGGGGGGGGGGGTGGAAAAGGAAATCACTTTTAATTTTTTTATTGTAGAGATTTTTCAAGAGGGTAGATAAATATTTGGGACTCTTTTTACTGATATTTATGTGTCAACAGTAACATTTATTTTGAAAAATATGTTTCAAACGTTTGGGGATGAGGCAGGAAAAAACAACGGGAAACAACGTTTTGTTTATTTCGCCTTGTACCTAATCAGTCCATCTATCACAATGCTATGTCCAAACAGATATGTACATGTAGGTATGTAAGATCCTTGGAATACCCCTGTACAGTCACTATTTGTTGCTAAGAAGTCTCACCATCTTATCTTGTCAGGACCTGATAGCAAGACGGTGGTGACATTTGGAGTGCTATTCAATGACGACCGATGTGCCAATATCTTTGAGGCCCTGGTGGGCACTCTGAGAGCGGCCAAACGCAAGAAGGTCATCAGCTACGACGGGGAACTCTTACTGCAAGGAGTCCATGATAACGTGGCAATCACACTACTCAAGGAGGAGATCTGAGATGGTACTACATAGAAGATTAAGTTCACTTTGGAGGTCTTGGCAGAACATATGAGCTGATTACAACTACAGTAGAACTCTACTACATTACATATATCTATGAACTCCTGTCGCTAGGAGTTCCTACAAACTTCCATTACACAAGATTTCTCAAAGGGCCTGAAAAACTACACAAGCTACTACTAGCTACTTTTCCTGGGTTGGGTCACATATTTAATGTCTACTGAACATTGCAATCCTCAATTACTTCACTGACTGCGGTTTGCATCTGACTGTATTTACTTCCGAGTTGTAGTTTTGTTGCAAGCCTAAGACAGTTGTTGCAACATCATTCAGATACCCTGGGAGTAAGTTTTATTATGCTCCACCAGTGAAGCTGGAGGGGCTTTGCTACATTTGCTTTGTCCTTTTGTGTGTTTGACATATCAACTTCAGACTGAGTATTTACATTGGTTTTGGTGTTCTGCAAAAGCCACTTGATTTTGGACCCAATAGGTCAAGGTCAGTATGGTTAAAATAGGACCGGTTTTCCCGCCATAACTCAAGAAGAACAAGAAGGGCATATCAGCTTCCAACTTTCTTTGTTAGTCTCGGTGCCTTTCGGAGGGCCATCAATTTTAGACTTTATAGATTAAAGGTCAAGGTCAGTTTAGTTAAAGCAATTGAATAATTTTCCCATGAAGGCAGTTTTCTTTGGTCACGAATCTAAGTTATGCTGCATGCTCTTGGTGGGGTAATTTCTTCTTCTTTTTTTGTTTGGTTTATTGGTAGATTTTAGCACATGAATTTCCAGAGCAGTATCTCTGCTGAACAGCTCTGTAAAGTTAGGCCCAGTGGGAAGAGGATTGTAAGTTGAGATGCCCTGCTGCCAAATTTCATAAAGCTACAAGCTGCCCCCCCTACTGCTTCCTATGATATGGCATTCGAAAACATGGTAGGTAGCTAGGAAATTCCCCCCCCCTTGTTTCCCCAGCTGATTTGTCTCAAATGAAATGAACACTTTAAAGGGTACTAGTTGCATGCATAAATATGTCCAAGGAACATTATGCGCCACATAAAAACAATATCTGATGCATTTTTCTATCTTTATTTCCAATTTCATGCCATCAAAATAGGGTCAGTCAGCAAACTGGAAGCATAACACTTCTAGGGGCCTAAGCAAAATAAGCCATTTAGCCCTGAGCAAATTTTTATGCTTCATAGAAATCAGCTGAGAGCAAGTCAGAAAAATGCAGGATAGCTAGGCTGATAACTTGTTCCCCTGAGCATGTTTTTAGCCTTCAGTGAGTTTTGGTACCAAGCAGGTCTGTCAAAATAACTTGTATCTGGCAGCTGCATGATTAACAGTAACGCGCGCAAGGATTAAACTTTGCAAAATTCAGCTTTGTTAATGCACAAAATGATGTTTTGGGGTAAGGGTGGACTCAGTCAAAAAGAATGAACAATGCTCTTGTCTGGCTATTGGCATTTTAGTGCAAATCATGTCGATATGTGTTCATTAGTTCAGTAATTGAACGATTCTATCACCAGAAGGCATCCTGAGTGGTCAGTAATCATACGCCCAAATTAGGTCAGGTCTACAACCACAGCCACGGGATATACTGTAGTATTTGTTTGAAATCGAAGGAATCACTGGCAATTTTAATTCAGGGAAACGAAGCAATTGCACAAATTTGCAGAAATTGGGTGACTTCGGTGACTTCATTTCAATAACAACTCTAGTCAGAGACAATGCCTAGTAACATGTGTGCAAGCCAATGTGTGCATGGAAATTGGCTATTTTCAGATGCCAACATGGGTCTCACTCACGGTTTCAGAGATACGTTGTGGTTAAGTAAAATACCTGCATCTTATAAGCAATCATGTACTTAGTTCAATTAGTACTACATTTGATATTTTATCAAGTTTCAATATTTATAGCTATATTTATGACATATACACGTATGTAAGAGCTGTTGTGCGTTACAAATCTATAAAGGGCAAACAAAATCTCAAACAGCTGGAACAGCTAGATTTGTGGCATCAAACCAAGCAAAAGTATGATGCACCTGCACATACTAGGTCAATATATGTTATCTTTGGTTTGGTGGGGCAGTAAAATTACATTTTGCTTGTACGATTTCCACTTGAAGTTACCCCTTCAACATTCCGTGTGACATCATACATGTAAGTATGCATCACTTAAATTACATGTACACCTTGGTAGTTTGCTGCACGGAGGATTTATATATAGTTGAATCACAAAAGATGAAAAAAAATCTCTATACATGTTGCATACATTGCGAGCACTTTTTACATGTTCTGAAGTCAGACCAAATAAAAGTACCAATGATGATTAAATTTGTTGCGATTTTGTCAGCCTCAATTCATTATTTGTCCTTTACATCACAGTTATTTCCCTTTCAACAAAAACTTGTTTACACCACTTCAAAAGATATGGATCTTGCACGGATGTTGTACAAGCCACTAAAATGTAATTAAAAATCGAAAGAAAATTCATGGAATTACTCGACTTGAAACTTTAAACTAGAAGACATCGGAAGAAGTTATAAATTTCTAATCCACCCCCCTTTAGCTTCAGAGCAGTGAAATAATTTACAGAATTCAAAATAATTCAGAACAGCTTCACAAAGCAGTCATAATCTCTTCACAGTCATAATGTCTTCACTCCAGGTGAAAATATTTGGTTATTTTAACGTTCTTCATGAACATATCAGTATAAGGTTCTGAGTGATAAACCAGTCACCTTTTATCAAACACAGGTATCCCAGCATGCTCTGGATTTGTACCTGTGTTGTCATAGGCTAGCACACAACACACACACACCAAACAATGGTCAATTCTAATACGGGCGATTCACAATAGTGTGCCACCAAGAGTTTGCAACATGTTGGCCAATCATAACGTGCCAAATTTATCAACCCTTTCTAAACGCGCATTGGGTCGACAAATTTTGCGCATTGTGATTGGCCAACACGTAGCAAACTCTCGGTGGTGCACTATTGTGAAATGGCAGTATTGTAGACCCATTACAAAAAAAAACTTGCTGTCAAGAAAGATAAATAAACATCATGTAAGGTTAAAAGGTTTTCCTTCAGAAATTTCACGTGCGCTGTGTGCTAAGTAGGTTCTGACTTATCGCAAGTCTCAGTGAAAAGGTTGCAGCTCATAAACTCAAACATCATACCAGTAAAGACAAATTTCAGGGCTTATGATCACAATTTTGTGCTTACAGGAACTTGCACAGAAATTCAGGCCCAAAGTCTTAAAACCAGAATCCTGGCTCGGGCGTGGTACCTTTGCACAGAAATCAAAATTACTTGCTGACAAAGTACACATGCTGTTAGCCAAAATTTTGAAAAAGGGGACACATTTATTGCCATGTTGATGTGTGCTGTGCTGCAACCTCATTTTCAACACTGAGACAGTTTACGAGGATCAGGTAACTCGTAGCTCAGACGCCCACTGGGGCGGTCGGCTGTCGTAGGCCAACCCCGCACAACTCTTGATAGGCGTGACTGCTGGCTGACATGACCCAACTGATGATGAGGCACCTGCAGTTGTGAGATGTTAAAAATCGTGTGAAAACCCCACGCAGTGGCTCAAACCCTTGACTCTCATTTGAAAGGTTCAAGATTCAAATCCAGCTGACAGCAATGCCTTGGAGCAGTCTCTCAATTTCTGCTTGTGCTCCTATCAACTCAGGAGAAAAATTGGGCACAGGGCTCACTTTGGTTACTTTTTCATTTCCATAATGTGCACGAAGCCCTTAAAAAATCTCTAAAGACTTCTATTCATAAGAATAGCCAACAAATAAAATATACCTGTCACTTTCAATAACAGATCAAACAGTGACATAAGCTGACTTAAAATTTACAAGAAGCAATTTTTATTTTTTCATTTTTTATATTGGGGAGAGGTTATTTTGAAATTGGGTGTTTTGTACACCAGGCCATATATTTATAAAACTCTATTTTCATCATTTTTCAAGGGCTTGCGAACAAAAATCTTTTCACAAAGCCTTCGGAAACACTGAGAATAGAGTTTACACATATTTGCCGATAAATAGCAAAACACCCTATGTAAAAATTGATTTGAAATGAACAAACAACCTGAGTGAAATCACTCAGTACAAAAGCCTCACCAGCATCTTCATCCGTAGTTGCACTTGATGTTGACTGTTTGGTTGCCAGGCTACCAAGGTCTACGGTATCACTGTATGGCGTTTCTAACAGCTTCAGAACACGTTGAACCTGAGCACCAACAGACAAAATTTAAAAACATCAACTTTCAAAAACTAACCACAGTTAAAGTTTTCTCAGATCCACATTTAACCACACTGCATTTTAAGACACAAGAGGCGATCTCCGTTCACCTGTACTGGACACCCTGAACACTTTCAACATTTGATGGTACACAGGCAGAGTTTCCGCTCCGTGCAGGTAGAGATGGCATCTTTATACATGGAAACAAGGGCGGTTAGCCAGGTAAGCACACACAACCAATTTCTGTAGGAATGTACAGTCTGTGCATATGCGCTGGGTGAGCTCGATGTAACCCTCAAAAATACACCCCTGTGCATGACCTGCAGACCCTTTCAACTAGTGCCTGTCAAAAATGTAGACCATACAGCACTCTATCTACTGTACCCTCTCATAGGCCACACCCACCTCAGTAAAGTCCCCTTTCTCGGCTGCCTCAATTGCATTCTGTGCAATATAGTTTCTCAGGATGAACCTAGGGTTGCTGGCGTTCATGGTTTTCACCCTCTTCTGATTGAACTCCCCGAGGGCGCTCTCACTGTCCAGCCCTTCTGTCTCCTTGATGAGCCTCTTCCTGTAGGAGTCCAGCCATGCCTCCCATTTGGCTCGGTCAGTCTTGGTTTTCTCTTCCTGAGTAAGATTCTAAAGGTTGCAAAACATTTCAGTAAATACAAATGAGACCTGGTTTCTATTTTTGTTATGTTTACTGAGTCAAAACAGCACAAAACACAACTTCAGAGTTTCCAACTGGATATTTTTGGGATCTTAACCACTTGCTGCCGGGTGGATTTTTCTTGAGCAAGACAAGATGCCGGGTCCTTTTCAAGATCTTCCGTTTTCAAAATTCTCCAAAAATTCATCATTTCATTTAATAGCCATTGATACCTACATGAAGGACTCTTTGGGCACTATTCTAAAGCTGACAGTTACCTTCATTGACTTTTGAATATTTCAGCCAGGCCTGCAGCCTTGGAAGAAGAGACCAGATTGTGCGGTGTTACGTGAGATTCTTTTGTTCCCGAAACCGGCACAGTGTACTGCTGATCTCTTTTCAATAGGGGCCAGATTAGCGTGCAGCGGAGCGGAGAGCTTTTGTCACCGGCGGTAATCCGCTCACTCTAAATGCCTCAAACCATAGTATACTGTTTCAAAACGAGGCTGGATTATCTCCACTATTGAGAGCGAAAAATGTCGGTAATGCCCAGTAGCTCAGTCTTTTGTGCTGAGCACGGTCTTTTGTTATAAGGCCCAACTCTTTAGTCCCAGTTCCCGGCTCCCCGGCTCTGCATATAAAGCCTATGTACTCGAAAACGGATCGCCCGGCTGGGAGTGGTTAAACTTTGGAATTTTAATGTTTAAAATGTTACTTTTCTACAAATACTGTCAGGTTTTATTTCGCATGAACCAAGCTTTGAAAACCAAATACATGTACGTGAAAAATCTGCACACTACAAGTAATTGAAATAAACTTGAAACAAAGAAGCCCCCCCCCCATCTTAAGTGATTCGTCTGTCTCTGATGAACCTGGAGGTGCTGCTGTTTATGGTTTCCACTCTCTATTGAGAGCTGAAGGCTTGTCTGGAGGTACAACATTTGTTCCTTTCAGGTGTCAACCAGTGTATTCAAATCAATATCCCCAAATAAACTGCCTCCCCAAATCTTGGATGGTGAATGACGAGGGGTGACAACTGACCTTCATTTCCTTTGCTTTCTCCATCCGTTCCAGTTCCTGTATGAGACGCCTGTGTCCCCCTCCCAGCTGCGCCAAGAGGTCAGGGTTCATCTGCATCAACATCATCATCATCTGCAACTCTCTGTGGGGTAAACCAAGACAGGTGTTTATCAATCCTGACTCCTTCTAAGGCACCTCACTGGAAACATTCCCTGCAGCCTGAAAGTCTTCCACTCTAAAGGAAATCGCCACCACTTCGAGCTTTTGTAGGGCACTGAGTTCCATTCCACATAAAGTAACAGGGATTAGGGCGTACCTTCCTGAATCATACAAAAGCCCATGAAATCCTACTGGTGGATGTGGGAGACTATAGGGTAATTCTGCAACCAGGATTGGTTACCACTACTCAGGTTGCTCAATGCTCATGGACATATGGTATGCGAGGACTGCACGCCATTTCGACCAACGGGGTGCAACTACTTGCTAAATCAAGCTTACAAATCAAGCTTAAAAATATGCCTGTGAGTACAGTGCCACCACAGCAATGACATCTTCACAGACTGATCCATAGAAGAGTTGGGATGAATATCGTGGACCGTGTAACAAATGAGAACACCCCCTACAAATACAATATATGCAGAGCCATTTTGGGGTCAATATTCTAGTATTGTTGGGATCGGCTATGTCCATTTTATGTAATGAAAACCTCCCCCACAGTTTAGGCTCTCAAACAGCAGGCCCTACGGGTGAGCTTGGAGGAAACTGAAATATCAACAAAGGAATCACCTGAGATTGAGGGGACTATCAAAACAGTGGAAGCTTAATGGTATAGAAACTTTCAAATGTCAAATATCACAGTGAAATACTCAGGATTTTCGGGATTTTAAAAGAGATTGTTTAAAAAAATGCTGACTTTTTTTCATTTAGATATATCCTGATGATAAATCCCAAAATCAGGAAACATCTTGACAAATCTCACCCACAGATCAGCTCCAGAGTCTGATTTTAAGAATTAAAAACCCTTGAAAACCCTTGAACACCCTTGAAAACCCTTGAAAACCCTTGAACACCCTTCATTAGAAGTCTCCCCAAGCCCCAACCCCTTCCAAAAGTCCCCCTAACCTGGCATCCATCCGGGGTGTCATGGATTTCTTCATCTCTTCTGCAGTGCTGCACTGAGCCAGCAGGTACATCATTACAGCATCATCATTGTCACCACTCGTCTCACTGTCCGGAAAGCCAGGTAGTCTTAGTCGACTCAGACACCGGAAAGAGTTGGTGAAATCTGCCTGGGTCTGGAGCATAGTGTCAAGGAACGATTCCACGAGGGCCCTGTTGGTAAATTCAAGTATCCTTGTAGTTTCTGCAAAACTGTAGCACCGTACTTTCCCAGAGCCAAGGTTACTGCCAGATATGTTTTGGTGTGGATAAAGCTACATAGTACAGGCATTAAAAAGTAAATTCTGACCACAGGGAATGGGAGGCTCTTTAGGATCAGAAGAAGAACTAAGCTTCAAAGACAAGTTGTCACAAACTACTTGCTAAGCACTTTGTAGAATTGTTCAAGCAGTGCTGTTCCGAAGATTTAGTACTTGATTACAGTTCTCACTAGCAGTGTTGTATTCGAGTCCATCACAAGTCCCTTCACAAGTCCCTTCACAAGTCCCTTCACAAGTCCTTTCACAAGTCCTTTCACAAGTCCCTTCACAAGTCCTTTCACAAGTCCTTTCACAAGTCCCTTCACAAGTCCTTTCACAAGTCCCTTCACAAGTCCAGTCACAAGTGCTTTCACAAGTCCTTTCACAAGTGCTTTCACAAGTCCCTTCACAAGTCCAGTCACAAGTGCTTTCACAAGGCCAGTCTTAGGTATGAGGGCGAATAATGACAAAAGAATGCTTTTATCACAGCTCATTTGCATAGTATATTAATTGGCTTAAGACCGAATGACTTGTGATGGACTTACAGGGACTTGCGGGGACTTTAAATGATTGGTTTATGAACAAAACCCCCAAAAATGCCAAGTAATGTAGGCATTATATTACCATTACAATAGTTGGCTCTTTGCCAATGTATTTTTGTTTTAAGTGTATCTGTAATTCCAACACATCCCTTACTTGTCTTCTGGTAACTCCTTCCTCAGGAGGCCCAGTTTGTTCCTCATCTGGCGCATGTAGCACTTGTCAAACTCCTCGTCGTACAGTCCCAGCTCTGCCTTGGACAAGTCTACTGGCAGTGCCATCTGAATCGCCTCGGCAAACTTCTCCAGATTCCAACGGCAAATGGCGGGCTGCTTGATGTAGGTGTATCGACCACCATCGTCTGTGACCAACAAATAATGGGGACAGGCTTTATATTCAACCACCATTTGCTCTTTGCACGTTGCCGTCATGGGCATGCAGAGCCTCAAAATGGCAGCTTGTAAATTCCCGTCAGAATCGCGTCAATGCAGCCTTTTGAAATTTTGTCCAGGTGTATCCACGGCCGCCCCTGTCTCAATTGGCTTAAGCAGGTTGCCGGCGCTGTGCAGCTGTCTCCAAATGAGTGCTGGTCCCTTGCTCTTGACAGGGGTGTCTGGAGGTCACTAATGCAGCACGCGCAACAATTACTAAGCAACATACACAGGAATCACTGAACCAGCTATATTTATTGTTCAAAGCTGCCAGATCTAGGTTCTGCATGCTTATGGCGACAGCGTGCGAACAGCAAATAGCAGACGCTGAAGCAAATGTAGCCCCAATGTTTTCTCAGGTTCGGAGTTACTCTCCAGAGTCCAAACTGAAACTACAAACCACAAAGTATGAAGTCTGTGAATCCAGACAGATCTACATGTAGTAAGAGAACATGCACAATCTCATCACTTCAACACAGCCTATTCAAGCTGAATGACGGCTGTTTCTTTGCTGCTCTTATTTGCACATTCCAAGTGGATTAAATCACTTTTCAAAATCCTTGAATTTAACAAAGTCAGAAATAAGCAATTTTGAGAACATCCCTCTGACGGGGCAATACCTTACCTGAAGTGTTACAGATGTGGTCTGGGTTATAGGCATCCAGGAAACCATATGGGCCATAGTCAATGGTCAGACCAAGAATGCTCATGTTGTCAGTATTTAACACGCTGTCAAGTGGACGAAAGTGTTCATTATTATTATTATTATTTATGGTTTATTAACCAAACTCTTGCAGCTAAAGGCTGAATTTCAGTCTGATTTTACAATTATAACATTAAAACTTTATAAGTTACAAGGAACTATATATACAAAAAGGTTATGTAAAATTGATTGATAAAAATATCAAAATTTTATCAAAAAATGGAATGATAAAAATGACATACAAAGTCAAAAAGAACACTTAGATACATGCGTACAAACCAAGGTACTGACATACACACATGCAATGTGAAAGAAAGCACACACTCATGGGATCCCCTATATCCCCGGTCCTACCATCTTCATGGAAGAATTTGAAACATCATCTCTCCTCACCTCCGACTTCAAACCCGCCATTTGACTGCGCTATGTTGACGACACATTCGTCATATGACCCCATGGTCAAGATCACCTCCAAGAATTCTTTGAGTATCCCAATCAGTAACACCCTAATATCAAGTTCACCATGGAACAAGAACAAGACGGACACCTCTCCTTCTTAGATGTTCACCAATCCAGAAACCCAGACGGCACCCTCAACCACCGTGTCCACCGCAAGCCCACCCACACCACGGTACCTGCACCAAAGATCTTTCCACCACCCAGCCATCAAGACCTCAGTCAACCGCACCCTGGTCTGCAGAGCCTACGAGATCTGCGACCAGAACAACCTACGCCAAGAACTCCACCACGTCAAGTCCACCCTCAAGATGAACAGCTACCGCAACCAATGTATCAACCTTTCCAAGCCTTCCCCCAGGACGTTAGGATCTCCTATACCCAAAGTCCCCCATCCCCAACGGCATTAGGGTCACCTTCATCCAAAGCCCCCCAAACTCCCACCGCCACAGTATGTCTACCGTACCTGGGACCCACCTCCCACCAACTCCGGAGCATCCTACAGTCGGCCAACATCAAAGTACATCATTCAGCACCCTTCTGCAGTTCACACCCACAAGGACAAGCACCCACCCAGTAGTCACCCCGGTGTATATCGCATTCCTTGTGAAATTCTGGTATTGCTTACTTACCCATGACAGAAGCCAACACATTGCCATCTGGCAACAAGCTGTGCTGTTAACTTGATGACTTCACGGTAGAAGGCAAGATAACGCTCCTGTGCGTTATCCTTCTGCTGCTCATAGATCTAATTAACAAAGAAAGAAACGAAACAGTTTAACACTAAGCCTATCCAAGGCTTCTCCACACAGCCTATTGGGACATTACTATGTAGCTCATCTGTTGAATCTAACAGAATCAAACCTGCAGAAAAAAATAAGATTTAAAAATTCTTAAAGTAAGAACAAATTCACCCACCAAGAAACTGAGGTACCCATGCCAAAGTTGTTGCCATTGTGAAACCAAATCATCAACAATCTACCTCATCACTGATTGACTCACCTCTGGGAAAAACGTCTTGATAACATATTCCAGCATCTGTTCCAATACGTCTTTCCTTCCCACACTCGGCCCACCACGACCAGTCATCCGGTCCACAGGCTTAAATATCTCAAACGAACCAAATCTAGAGATAAAGAATGTTGGGAGTACCTGTCGTGAGTTCCCATTTCAAAGTGAAACTGAGTGGTGCAAAATATTCCAAGCTCTTGATGGGGAAAACACCATTAGAAGACCTTGACGGAGGAATCCGTGGACGTGTACCAACAAAGTATCGAGTAGAGAAGTAAGCAGTGTCTATCATTAAGCTGCAGGGAGGGGTGAGGTGAGATTGGGCGGGGTGGGGTAAGTCGGATGGGTCTAGGTGCAGTGAGGTGGGGTGGCGTTGGGTGGGGTGGGATGGTGTTGGGCGGGATCAGGTGGGGCTGCGGAGGGGCTGGGTAATTTCCTTTTGGTGATGATCCTGATGTTGACACATTCCATTTACCAAAATGATTTCTAAGTGTAAAATCAGTCAGGAGCCAAGGTATCATTTATCATATTATCTTGTTCATCATTCTTTCAATTATTCAAAAAGTCTAATTTGTGATAAAAAAAAGAAAGTCTCTTTTAAAAACAAATTTCCTCACCTGAAAAATGTTGGTGCGATTCGTAGGACCAGAGTTACTCTCTCTCTAATGGGATTGCCACTATAGAACACGTCCCGAACAATCTTGGTGTCAGAGGTGACACAGGAACCGGCTAAAATTGCAAAGCAGAATGGAACTGATTTAATAGGGCACATATACAGTCAGTTGAACTTACATACGTTACATCCCCAACTACCTGTATCACATCAATCCAAACTACAGTTGGGACAGGCCCAATTAAAGCATCACAAATTTCTCAATCTTATTCGGATTTTTGCAGGTCACATCTGATAGAATTCATCCAAAACATGCCAACCTGGCATTTCATCCATAGGCCTTTTCAAAAGAGCACCGACAACAAAGGTCCTATGCTATGAAATCACATTGATGTTACAATTGCAGTGATACCGCAATGTGAAGATCGACCTCTGTCAAAAAATCACACGGTTATAGCACAGGGCCCGAGCGATTGTCGCGGTAATCGAGACCTCCTCCAAAACTTCGCATCAATGCAAAAACTGTGTAATGATCACCGCGATCATCCATGTGAATGCAGAGCATGTGATCGTCACAAGGGTCCTTTGAGTTGAATCTCATTACATATGCGCACCCATTGGTTGACATCTTCTAGAATGGCGGTTGGCTACTCCAAATTGTCGAAAAATGGAAGGTCTTTGCATCTTCCTTCCACTCGGACTGCTAATCTAGCATGTAGGCTAGCAGAACGGAACATAGTACAGACACGCAATAAACTACATGAACGATCGAATTCCATGAAGAACGCATTGCCTACAAATGCATGGTGAGAAAATTGCAAGTACCGCATGATTCTAACATTAAAAACATAGCAAAGTACCAGCGATGCAATTTAACCTTTGACCACAATTGCAAATCGTGGCAAAACGAGGAACGTCAGTTACGTGATAAACATTGCACCATGTGAAAGCCCGCAAAGAAATCTTACACATCGTAAGACACAGACACTGTGGCACTGATTGTCGCAGATGTGTGGTTTCAGCGCTCGTGTGAAAAGGCCTTAAGATACCAATAAAAACTAGGCACAGGCTACGGCACACACTGGTTCACACTATACAACATTTGGGACAGTCCCAACTGTAATTGGGACAGATGCTATAGTTGGACATAACAAATACTGCCATATACAACAAGATTTGATATACACCTCGTGTTGAAGGGATACCCAGGTGATGCATGGCCTCACTACACAGGAACTCCCTGATGGTGGAGCGAAGTACCTTCCTCCCATCACTCTGCCTGGAGTAAGGGGTCGGCCCTGCTCCCTTGAGCTGAATCTCCCAACGCTCACCGGCCGAATTTATTACCTCTCCAAGGTACCTGTGATGCAATGCAATCATTAGCAAATTTGGCAAGTTGACATACACACAGACAGTAAATCATCTCTCGCATTTGTAAAAAAGAATCACAAAGGAAGGTCTGGGTATACATGATCATCCTCTATATACCATCAGGCAACTGATATGCTTCACTCATGAGCCAGTTTAGTTTTCCACTTGCAAACTTGCAAATGAACAATCAATTGACAATGCAGAAGACTGTTTTGAATTGAATGTCATCAAATCTTGATGGGCTACAATTGTTTTTAAAATAGTGCTTGGTTTACACAAAGTATAAATTATTTTGTATATTTTGGTTCTGATCAATCTTTACTTAATCTGTCACTCGTGTCGCACGATTTGCCAACGATTCTGCCATCAGCCAATCACCTTCTCTTTCGAATTCATGGTTGTGGAAGACACTGGCAGCAGAAGCAGGGGGAAGGCCCCTCCCCCCATTTTTGCGATGGGGGCTCCCCCTTCCCCTTTTTTGGCAGGTCCAACAACAGGATGGGGCTTAGTGGATCAGTCAATGAATGGCTAATGTGTGATGAGCTCACAACAGCCTACCCCTTTGAAAATCATTCTGCCACACCTGGTGAAAGATTGTCTCAACAACGGGAAGTAATGCCCGAGTTTTTACACAGGATAAACTGACAGCGCAAAACGATCGTACCACAGTAATGCTGATCAACTGATCCTACACGACATACATTGATACCAATTGACTGATTTAAATTTTATATTTGCAAATACCTGAGTGAAAAGAAATAGAAAAACATCATGGAAAAGATGCACATTCCGATAAAAATTTGTCTGTGCCATACCAGTAAGGTAAAAACAAGTCAATGCGTGCATGTGATGTATCCATCACGGAATCTTGAGAGTAGGCCATCAACAGCGGACTCTACTGCTGCTGGAAAAAGTCAACAGGATAACTTACATTGCAGCCCCATCTCCCAGTTGGCCAGAGAAGTAGCCAAACTGATGTCCACAGTAGCAATGGGCAGCCACCTCTGCGCCGGGCAAGAGCTTGTTCCCGGAAAAATATTGGGCAAACTCCGACCTGTCACACTCTTTCTCGTCCAGATCCAGCAGGTGGAGAGCCGGTAGGGAAACTGCAACCATCTCTGGATTGACAACCGGGTCAGGGGAGGTCCTGGAGAAACACGCCCCCTTGACACTCCTGGTGAAGTTCTCGGTTTCTGGGTCAATTGGCAGAGAACGAAGGGCCAGATTGTCAAAGTTCAGGCTTTCCAGTTTGGCCATTTTACCGGGACGAAAGCGGTTGTGTGTCAGCCTATGAAACATGGACAGTGTGGATTGAACGGGGAAAGGCAAATGATGCCTCATTCAGTCATTTGCAACTTGCACTGACTGAGTGCACAGTACATAAGGAGTAGCGAGCTCGAGACTCAGAAAGGGAAGAATATTCTGGAAAATTATTTCCATTCTGCTACGTACTTATTTCATACAACACTCTACAAATAGAACTCAGCTAAGCAAAACTCTGGAACTCGAAACCTAAACCCATTTGTATCAAGTTTTAGCTAAATGTTTCTCGCTTAAGTCGACAGCACACAGACTTCACTGGGGACAGCAGCTAGCTGACTTCTTAATGCAGAGGTCTTTGTTCAAGTCGTTCTCATTCGTGCTCTGAAAAGTTCGACATCTTCTGCATATCACGTTAGTGCACGGTAACTCCGAATGCTGACACGAACTGCGACTAATAAAGTAGTATAATTATACAATTACATCAGCGATTTAAGTCTGGTATCCTGACAGCAATTTATCCGGAAGAGCATTTGGAGATACAAGAATCCCGACGGGTGCCAGTCACTTCGCCCAAATACCTCTTCGCCCATGCGGCTTTTTGCCCATTTGCCACTTTGCCCATTTATATTTTCACCGGTACCCACTAGAAAGACGCGCCACCGGACTTCGTCAGCGCGCCACTTGCACAAGTTCGCGTGGTATGCATGTCCCGGCATGATAGAGTTGCATGCCCAACTTTCTCAAGCAAGCAGGGCGCGCGAGGTGGTAGCAAGTCAATTTTTGTAAGTCCATGTCGAGACACAAGTCAGTTTTGCAAGTCTAAGCCAAGTCATAAGTCATTAAATCAAGTTAGTCATCTGATCACAGTTCAAGTCACAAGTACACAAGGAAGTTTGTTATAAGCCGTCACACACGACTGAGGTGTGATTTTGAGCGCTTAAGCCAAAACGAAGTCAGACGCAGCCTTGCAGGGTAGACAAGACCGAAGTAGAAGTCGTGACCTAAACGAAGTCTTACCCTGGTTATTTTAAGAACGCAAGGTGTAAGTTAATAGGCCTACTTTCTGGACTGTCAGGTACTTTTATGTTGTCACTGGAGACACTAATCTGCTTTTGCTCTTCTGCTACGTACACGTACTGCGCAAACACCCTCGACGTTGGCGATTGGTTGAATTATTTGACGTCGACGAGATAGTGCTGACGTTGCGCAGATGTAGCGTGCGGTTTGCATTTTGAAGTCGGCGTGCCAGCCGTACGTTTGCCAACACTGGCGATTGGTTTGTATATTTGACGTCACGTTGCGATGTAAGGCCGACTTAATTAAGTGTCGGGCCTACAATTTGAATTTGCGCCGAAGATGGCGCATTAGGCCTATGCTCTGGATGTCAGGTTTTCGCCGTTGTGCTGTGTTGGTGATTGATTGTAGGCTTATATTTAACATCAGGTTGCATGAACTGAATGCGAACACAAAATGAGGTTACAAATAAGGAAGAGGCAACAACGGGGTTAGGAGAGCAGCTGATTATTTACACACTTAGAAGTATGATTGGACCTAAGATTAGGCCTGAAGGGTTACAAACGCGCATGCGTAGTGTTAGAAAGTTGGCGACACTGCAGGCAACAATTTAGTCAAGAGGGTGGGCGCGGTTTAAAAGGGACTTAATTAATATCCATGGCCAACAGGCCGGATTAAAGTTTCGAAAGTGGGGGAGTTGGTTCCATTCAAGGACTCTGGGGGCATCCACTGTAGTTTTTTCAACATGGTCGTTGCACTGGCGTATCTCGCGTACTTTCCGGTTACAAGGCGAGCCGCTTTACGTTGAATATTCCTCAGTGCAGTTAGGCTGGCAGACTTTGGGTGTGGGTCTGGTTTAACATAAAAGAAAACCTCTTGACATTTCAAAAACAACCATACTGTTATTCCCATCTCATCTTTTATCTTTGTTGACGTTAAGGAAGAATTCTGGGGGGTTGGGTAGTTGTTTGTCCGTGTCTTCATGGCGCTTTCCAACTTCGATAATTTAAGCTGTGGGCGAACTGGCCCGTGGGCGAAATGGCAATCAAGGGGCGAAGTGGTAAACGGTGTAAGTGGCAAATGGGCGAAGTAGCAAATGGGCGAAATGGAAAACGGGCGAAGTGACTGTAAATCCATCTCGACACAAGAACGAGCCAAGAACGACGTCTATACCACACTCTGCTATCCATGTCTACCGTAAGATCCGAGTACGTTGCTAGTGAGTCTTTTTTCCTGTATTCTTCAATTTGATAAACGGATAGTACATCATAACATAGGGGATCGTGAATTTGGGGACCCCCCCCAAGTTTTTGTTATTGTAATCTGTGTAACACCGGTCATTCCCCCCCCCCCAAAAAACCATGCCATCTCTGAACTGCCCTGGCCCTGTTTTTTGGAAATTTCAAATTCTCAATCGTGAGAAAATGTTACTTTCCTAGTGATAAACCAGCCATGCAAATTTGATTCCACTGTGTGTCGTGTTAAATTTAACCATGGAGGTAGCCATGATTTAACACCCACAGTTCCCCTCATAATTTCCCACAAAATTCAAAACCATGCCAGTACAGCAGGCAGTATGCTGTCTTTTCACATCATAATTGATAGGCCTAAGCCTTATTAAGTTAGTATTAGCAATAAGACTTGGTAATACTGCAAGAGTGATTTTGCACAATAGTATAAAGGCTTCATGTGAAGGAAAAAGGGGAAACATTGCCCCTTTTTTCTTCCTACAAATACAATGCCTTTCCACAGTTGTGCAATATCAGCCATGTGCATTACTCATTCATGACATTAGCGATAAGGCTTATAGTTATACAGTTATTGAGCATATGTCACAGTCATGTACCTTGGGGAATCCAAAAGTTAAGATGTAGGTATCCCAAATTCACAATCCCCTTAACATGGAGGTGAGATTCAGACTGTCATCTGTGAAAAGATACATTAACTCTAAGATAATTTCTTTGAAGCGTGACAATATTTCCAGGGTGATATATTTACATACATCATATATATGACACAGGCCTGGATACTGCCATACTGACACCAGCTGGATTCGAACCTCCAACCCTATGACTGGAAGTCACAAACCCTAACTACTTACCTCGTGCCCCCCTCCCCCGCAGGACATTGAGTGTTACAGAAATAGGGCACGGCTTTGTGCAATCTACATGATCTAACCTGAGGAAGTTGGGAAATTCAAACAAATCCCTGCCTCAATACATCTAGAATAGATGCCCAGGAAAAGCACGCCAGAGTAACAAATATTACTCACTTTGGAAAGAGTTCCATACACTGACATCCCTTTACATTTACTTGACGCCCAGTGCACAAACCCTATGAGACTGGACTGAAAATATTTTAAGTGGTTTCTAAGTATACTCTTCAATATTTTTCCTACTAAATATGATATTTTAGGACATGTCACTTTCTGATGGCTGATATGCCACTTCAGGGGAAATTTGTGATGATCATGTTGGAACTCAAACCTTCACTTTCTATTTTTTGAAAACGTTTGAGACTTTTGGCCACTCTTTCAGTTGGAAGAGTTTTTATGTAATTTTTTATCATCAGTTTTTTTAACATTTTTTTATTTATTCATTTATTTTTGGTTGAGTGCGATCAGTAGACACAAGAAGACAGAAAGAGCTACATATCCGGCCACCACAATTCTCAAGTTATATAAATCCTATCTATTTTATGAATAAAACCCGTGACTTACAAAGGCTAAAGCATGAGTTTTTCTTCAGACAATTTCAGTTATCCCTAACTTATTAGGCATGTACGTGTAAACTGAATGGACTTGTTTTCATAGTCCCGAGACATTACACTCAGAGCTGGGACTTGTGCTTGTTGAAGAATATGGAACTCATGCTTTGAATTCTTATTTCAACTCAACTAATCTGTATTATATACCGCTTTATTTATTCACGTGGTCATGAATATGATGAAGCAGCCATATTTGAAATTCATTTTGGCATTCTCTTCAATTTGTTCTACTTATCTTTTATTTCAGCCAACATCCAAATGCTTTGAAAGCAAGAAACCAGCCAGGCCGGCTAGTTCATGATCCCTTGAATGTCAGCACCTGAAGTCAAGTAGTTGAACAAGCAAGTGGTCGGCAGGCACCATGCCTCTTAGATTTCTCTTAAGGTATTCAAAGTCACTCATCATGAGACTTCCTTTGCATTTTTCCCCAGGACTCACGCCCTTCATCAGGCCAGAATGGTTTAGCAACTTTGGTTTTGTGGTGCCTGAAAAACCTAGTCCAGTCCCAAACTTGGTGAATGAGAGTTCTTAAACTCAAATAGTATAAACATATTGACAAGAATATAATTAGCTTTCGGTAACTGAGTACCTTCTTCAGGGCAAGCAGATTATAATTTTATATTATATTCTTGTCAATATTCTGATCACGGTGTTACGCAGCCCTTCCATATTTCTTAGTATAAACATGCTGTGCAAACAAATTAGACTGGCGTAAGAGACCACCTGTCCATCATTGCTTTGATGCTGCATGAGTACAGTCCTCTGTCAAGAGAAACGTCTGGTGCCAAGCCTCTCTTTCTTTTTATCCTCTCTACACGGTCACACCACCAGACTACCGAGTGATTCATCTTATGAAAAAGTTGGACATGTTCTAGTCCTGTCCTGTCTCAAGGTTCAGAGTGAAATCTTTGACAATTTTGACAAAAGCACTGATTTAAAACTTCAGAAAAGCAACAGTTATGCATTCATGCAATGAAGATATCTTCTTATCAAGATCTTAAATTGATTGTAGAGAATTTAAGAACTTTTTATTAACAATAACATTTTGGAGCCATTGTAGCAGTTTCATGGTTCTCAATTTGTTACGTCTTCACTTTCAGATATCTTGCAAATAACGAGCAACTTATAGAAAAGGTAAGTCTGACTGGCATGTTTTCAACAATCACCTATTTCTCAAGTCATGTGCCAGTAGGTCTGTAATTAATGTGTGGATTACCTCCAATACATAATTTACAATCAGCTCGAGTTATCTAACTTGGTTGTATTGATTGTTGAACCTTAATTAGGTAGAATATAAACTTCATCAACCGTTTTACAGCACGGCACATTTCCTGAGCCTCGTCATTTTCCTTTCCCTTTTATTTTTGCTACTTCCAGCTCGCCGAGTCTCGTGTCATGAGGAGAATAGCCCAGATAACAGCATACTCCATTAATAAAGCCCAGGCTATGAGTAAGTTTTGTAACATGTGATCAGGGTATTCCAAATTCCCGAGTCATGATGATAGCATAACCACTTGTTCAAAGCTGATTGTTTCAAAACCTGTTAAACTGTATGTAGAATGATAGGGGAAGAAATTGGGAAGGTCCAATACATTTGTGCACAAATGTTGATGCAGGTTGTTATAGTAAACCAGTTAACCTGTAACAGTAAGGAAAGGTTTCAGGGATTGGTGCTTGACAATTTTTGAGGGAGGACATGAGCCCTATCATGGATTTTTGTTTTTTTCTTTGACACAAAACATCTCAAGAAAATTGCAGATTGATTGGCAGTGTTAACAGTGTATACTTCAATGCAGGTCATGAAGCGATTGAGAAGGCATCAGAATCTGAGATTCTTAAGAAGATGGCCGACGATACCAGACGGCGGGAAGAGAAGGGCACGAGACTCGCATCTTTCACACAGAACTTTGCTAAAGAACTGAGGGAAGGGATGAAGGACATTGAGAAAGAGGTTAAAAAGAAACAGTTCAAGGAATAATATGCAGGAAGTGTCTCTATGACAACAAAAGAGTGCTTTTATGAAGCAAGAAGGGGTCCAACTTGACAAAAATGTGCAGCAGACGAACTTGCTGAAGACTGACACATTTGGCTCCACTCAGGGTACAGGTTACCGGTGCAAGTTACCAGTCGGAACATCCTGCGATGTTTATCACCCGACTGGTTTCTGAGCATATATTCTTCCCCCCCCCGAGTACCTCCGTACAGTGTTCTTGGTAATGAGCATCTCCCCCACCAAATTGATCCCATTTCTGCATGGATTGTAGCCTCGTGTTTTACTTTCTTAAATGTGGCATAGTCGGCAGCGACAGTGGGCACAGGCATCGTTAGGATTTTTTTCATGGGAAGGGGGGGCCAAGGCACTTACCAGCAGCAAACTAATACTCCATTAACAGTGGAAAGGGGATCACATCTGTGGTATTCTATGCAAATTGGTGATTTTCCTGGACTTATTATTCCAACTTGTGTTTTTAAAGGGAAATTACCTCCTTAATTCCCCTCCCCCCGCATTGCCGTCAATAAAATTCAAAGAAAAGTACCCAAAAAGAAAGTATACCAAGTTCTTATGTGTATCTGGGAGGTGGAAAGAATTCCATAGATGGATGCCACTAGACACCCTGACATTTGATGGATCCCATTGTTTATAGTGAAAAATTTGTTTAAAATCCTGTATTATCTTGGAATTGTCAGGTTTTTATAATTGTACAGATGTTTCAATTCTAACGCTATTTTTGATGTCCAGATATTGTAATTGGGTTCGATATGTACCGAAAATAACTTGTGAATAATAATCATGTGTTTTATGTGTGTTAGTTTTTTAAGTACATTACCAGATACCCCAGAAACCAGAAATGCTCCCAATGTCAATTTTTTGCTTTGATCCTTGTTTTACAAGGCGACCCCAGCTGTGCTCTCCAGCAGAAAGTATTGAGCCGAGTTGAAGTGCTATGAAATCTTGAGGTCGTCTCTCCCAGTTGGACCAGGGACCAGCTTACCTACTCACAAAATTAACTGTAAAGATTGTATTTATCCTAGAAGTGTCTGGATTCCCTGAACATCTTCCTCCTCATTCTGCTCAACTTACAGATGCCCTTCTCTGACGCACAAAATATAATGAACGCAATGCAAAGCCTGTTTGGGAGTTTCACTTTGTCTTTATTCATATGAAGCACTTCTCTACATTGTTTTACCCACGATGTGTGATGTTGACTCACAGGTTAAATTCTGCAGTGAAATGTTAAATGATGAAATTGCCCCATTACATCACACTTGTACGGGACTCGGGCCCAAACGTGACAAAAAGTACCGAGTAAGCGATTTTTTTTTCTGTCAACTTCAATTTCACTGCCAACACATTGGATGGGGGACACTGGGCCTCGTTGAGCCACTCATCAGGCAATGCTTCCGGCGTTGCTAGCGATACGAGGCCATAGGTCAGCACACTCCTTGGCAACAGGTCCAGTGATGGCTGAGCCTGCACAACAGTAAACAAAAAAACATGAATGTCTTAAATAGATTGCGTAACAAAATAATACAGACGTGAGACAAGTCAGAACACCGCATGTACCATAAAGCCCATGCATGTTTTAACTGATGTGGAAATGTAAGTCATCTTTCAGCATCGAGGATAACAGGCAAATTTTTAAAAATTGCTCCACGCGTAAGAGTGTGTACAGATGAACAATGGAAACAGCACAATTTTCAGCACAATGGCTAGAAAAAAAACGTTTTCAGCATTTGGGGCAAGCTTTCTGAGATCACACAATTGCCTCTTTAATCCTCTGAAAGCTTTGACAACTAGGGAAACAAACCAACACACCAACCCAACAAACCGAAATGGAAGAGTTTTTGCTACATAATGCATTGACATGTTCACAATCAATCTAGACTCGGAGACGCTGTTACTGTATGGCATGACATGGGGCAGGCTCTTTTTATATTATGTGCAAGATGTGTCAAGAAACCGAACATTTTTGTTCACAACCAAACCATTCAAGAGATGAAGGATATTAGTGCACCTGGAGGTCAGTTCGCCAGTATTTTATTAACATATTTCACAGTATCAACGTAAACACAATCCCGGACAATTATATTCCCAAAGTCATGTTTTAATGGCTCCCACATCAAATAAGACACTTGAGTTTTGGACTAACAAAGCCCACCTTTCATTTCTCCTTTGTTGTTGACGATTACCCCCGCATTGTCTTCAAAGTACAGCACCACTCCATCGCGTCTCCTGAATGGTTTCCTCTGCCTGATAACCACCGCCGGGATGACTGAAACAAGAAACACAAATAGTGGCGAAGAAACTTTACTGATTTGACTCCTAAAATTTCTCTGTTCGTGGCATTTTGATGTTACGGGGACATTTTCTAATTGTAGAACCATTTCTTTGGGTTGATAGTATTCCAACATCCCAGGGAATGGGTAATTTTGTCATTCATTCGGACTTATTTCAACTCATCTGCACCACAAGGTTTATTTCTTAAGGGTAAGCATTCACCTTATAGATAACAGCAATCTATGCTGTTTGACAGATGTAGAATGCTATCTTCTTACATGTATATCATGTGATATATCATTGTATTACATTATTCGAGTCAAGCTTCACAGCAGCCATTTTCAGCCAGGGAACAGGCTGTCTTGTGCAGTACTACCATATTTGTGCCTGTTTTTAATGTCTCCTGTGTAATTCAACTAAGACACTGCCCCGCCCCCCCAAAAAAGAAAAATGTGCAGCAGAGTCCCGGTGCTTCCTGGATCTGAAGAATGTCGACATGTTTCATGCATTTGAGCACATCGGTGATCTGATGCAACCCCAATCTGCCGCAGATAACATGCAAACCCCACAGGATGAAGTTTTTTCCACCTAAACTCACCCTTCTTTCGGAGTTCTGGTTTTCCCTTCTTGACGGTAGAGACAAAGAGATCACCGCATCCTGCCGCTGGCAACCTGTTCAGACGACCCTTCACCCCTTTGACAGCAATCACGAACAGGTTCTTCCCGCCTGGATGGCAAATAGAGTGAGCAACGAATCTTGTTAGTCACACAAAGACACACTGGGAATGAATTCCCTCCTATAGATTTTTTTAATCAAAATACTCGTATTATTCTACTTTACTAACTGCCAAAACAGAAAACTTTTTAAAGCTATTTTCCTGCTGGAAATTTGTATGATACATTTCAAAGATGAATCTGTTCAGCTTCTGGATGGATTGATTCTTGGGATCAACCGCATATACAGGCAAAACAATTCACATTTGGTCCAGCAACCCTAATGAAACTGTTCCTCTGCCCAACAAATGTGTGCTTAATAAAGGCCCCTTGCACATCAGGTTAAGAGCCAATAATTTTCTATTTCAGTGGAGAGCAAGGGGAAAAGCATCTAGTCCTGAAATCGCATTTTGCTTCTTAACCCTCCTTTGGTTTTACAGCACAGATATGCATGAGTACCCACAGTCACTCTCGTGCATGTATTTTCTATATGGAACACAAACATGCACAGGTTCAGTGTGTACACAGGTGGTTGCCAGCACAAAATGACCCAGGGTCTTTTGTGCAGTCCTCTTCACTGCATTTGGTTTACTGCACAATTATGCACATGAAACAGTGAAGCACAGTTGTTGGGCAGCACAAAAGTGCACTCTGATATTCCTGTGAGGGACTGTTGGTGCAGTGCAAACACAACACAGCTGTGCTTCTTTGAGGTGTTTACCAAATGACCCAAAGAGTGACTTCAGCACAGGAGGGTTAAGCAAATGTTGTCTCTTCTATGCTCAAAATATGACTTCTGCTGACTTAGGTTGAATCTTAATTCGGAGGCAACTGTGCTTCAAAATAGATTCGTTTACTGTCAGCTTACTTTTAGCACAGGGAAACATGAAAACACATTTCTGCACTGTTCCAAAGATTATATTAGAATCAAGGATCATCTTTAATTAATTGGGAAAAAAGAGGGCATAGTTGGAGTGTCACTGACCTGTGTTGTCAGCGCAGTTGATGACCGCTCCCACTGGGAGACCCAGGGAGATACGGAACTTGGAGCCAGACGAACCACCACGTCCTGCAAAATGCCGGTAAGGAAAAATTGATTTCTAGACGTTTGCAACTAATTCATCTTATTCCCAACTTTAAATCCTGTAGTATTAAATCTGCCAAGTAATACGACTAAAACTGCATCGTCGTAAATTTTGCTATGACATGAAACAGCCATTAGTATCTCAATGACTATCAACCAATGACTATCTGGTGTGTGGACCAAACAGGCACTTTCTCAGGGTTCCCACTGCTTAAGATTTAAGGGAGTCGGGATCAAGTGCAAGACGGGTCCAGATTTATCGAAGTCATGAAAACGTACACAATCTTGGGGGTACATGTATGTTAACACAAGTGCTCTCGCAGAGCTCCCTCTATTTTTGATTAATTGGAAAATGGCATTGATTTGCCTAGGCGCTAGCCTAGTCCTTATAACAATAGCTGTTAATAATAAGCAAAATTTGAGAATCCCGGTTTTTTGAATTCTAGAGCTTTCCACTCCTTTTATTGCATAGTCCTTGTTATCACAGAGTATTTTTTCTGGTCCCTGTATAGGTTGTAAGTTGTAAATTACTTTGTTACAATGAGGGAACACGTAATGTATTACACAGTTGTGCGGAACTTTAGCGCAGTTGGTGTACAACTACAAGAAACCTCTATAAATTACTGATTCATTTACTATTCCAACGGATGAAAAGTGAAGTCTACATCATTGGTATGACAAAATGTTTAATTTAGTGCGTTTATTAGAGGCACAGACAATCGGTGAAGGGCGATGTTAGACGATTGAAAATTAAGACAACTTCTCCACTAACCTCTCTTCGACATGTTGGGCTAAAGAGAACGTATAACTGCGCATGTGTCAAATTTCAACACTTGAGGGCGCTGTTTATCAGGCAGAATGGCACAGTCCACTAATTCAAGCCCCACTGAAAACAGTATAAAATCAGCACCGTTCAGGGCCCAATAACATGCACGCCAACATCCCTGAGATTTCTGAAACACAAATGAAATTCTTTTCTGGTCACTAATCTTTCAATTTTTTTGTGGGTTAACCAATTACATTTTTAATTATTCCCACAAATCAAAATCACCCCCCAAAAAGTGATTTTTCCGAAGTCTGATTGCAGCCATTTTTCAAATGGCAACCCTCAGTCCTCAGAGAAGTCTTAACGGAAACTGCCTCTGGAAACTCGCTTCTAAATTATTTTCCTTGTCCTACTGTTGACGATGATCAAATCTGTATCAGTTTTATGTAGTGAACGAGTTCAA
This sequence comes from Acanthaster planci, assembly GCF_001949145.1. The sequence continues at coordinate 1,332,703 of NW_019091396.1, forward strand.
CTGATGGTTTGAAAACGCCTTTTCTTTCTGGCGCTTGACTAATTTGATTAAGGCCTGGGCTACGCAGGCTACTATACTGCCGTGCCGAACTTGATAAAGAGCAAGTCGTCATTTGAGAGCGACCCGTCGCCGTTGGGAACGACCGCGCAGTATACTCTGTCGAACCTATCGGACTTGCCGAGATGAATCCATTTGCCTAACCGAATTGGCGTCAAACGTCGTACAATTGCTGTGCTGAACTTTTAAAACTCAAATTATTTCAGGTCGGCATGGCAGCGATACGGCGTGTAGCCTGGGCCTTGATGTTAAGAAGACTTATAGTTTTATTTTGTTGCCCGGGTTGTTTCGCCATTAAGTCTGTAAAAAATGCAGAATTGAAATCAGAATCAACATTTTACGGCTAGAAAAGTTATATAGCCCTAACCCATTTGAAAACAAGTACGATTTTCATTCCCACTCAGAAGATTTTGTCCAATTTGGAATTTCTTTATTTTTCAGAAACTATTAGAAATCTAATTCTGTTCAAAGCCCATTGCATCGATCACTTCGTGTGTTGATAAAGAAGCATCCTGCTGCATGTACCCATTGAGGAGGGGACCGAAACAAAACTTTTAGTGAACTCTACCCCCGTTGTCTTACTTCGACAGTTTTGCTGGAAATGGTCTTACATTTTGCTCGCAGAGTAAACATTCCAGTTAACTCCGAATAACTTGAGGCCGGCCATCAAAGACGTCCGAACGGGGGAAGCGGGGCTACCGGTAGTCTTGCCCTTGCCTCTCAACCTGGTTGCGCATCCCCCGTACACTTTCCCAAACCGGAGCAAAGTTTTCTGCATTCGCTAAGATTGTGCTTACTAGTTTCACTAATACTGTGCACATCTGATCCTCACAAGAGGCCCAGGTTTATTTCATAGGGCGGGAAAACGCGGGAATGAAGCGATGTTGATACTTTATTACAGGTACGCTTAACTCCTGCAATCAATTAAAACACACCAATGGAACTTATTTTCATGAACCAAGTCTGTGAATTTTTGGTCGCATGCGATATTTGAACAACCCATCCTATCACCCGATCCATCAATGATGTACCAGCTCACGTGAGCAATTCTTGGAGGCAGCAATTAAACGTCGGTCAATAGAGTGCAGAGCCTGCAGACGAAGCCTTCGCTCGACTCGATTAGGAACGATTTTTCTCGCGACTTTCCATCAGTTACGGGTTCAGAAACCTCAAACCCTCCTCCCTCTCTTCCGTCGGTCAAGATCAGTGTTGCGTGCTCGAGTAACTTAGCAACGAGGAGATGACGTTACGAGGTACATGTGTAAACAAAATCCTTAAAATAATAAGTTATGGCACGTGTGTATACATTGTCATTGTATTGAACACACACTTAATAGAAGCCTATAGACGCCGAGCTTGTTTATCTTCTGAGGAAAGAATCCGCACCTTTTTGTACGAGCATGATTAGTTTTCCTATTGGAGTATAATTTGGATACGTACAAATCAATTGTTACGTTCACACTGAAGTGAATTTCTGTGCTGTCAGGTTCAAACCCCTTTGCAGTTTTTGGTCACTTTTCTTGAAATTCGTGAAGGATTGATAAAATTGATGCCAGTTTTCTTGTGTGTCATTTTTTCAATTCTTGAGCCGTACTTTGCTTGACAGTTGACAAAGACTTAAGTGCATGTCCAGTCCTTCAAACTCCACCGATTTCGCCCTGGTGGATTAAAATTTCGACTGCGCTGCTTTTGATATGAGCATGTTGTTTCCTTCAGTTCAATTCCCCTTCTATTCCACTCTGTATATAAATACGTGCCTTGCAAGGTAGAGCAAAATGCTTTCTGACATAATATGAATCTCAAGTTTGTTTCGCACAGATTCCGGTCGAGATTGGTGATCTGACGCACCGATAGCTGCTCTAGGCAACGGATCCTGCCGGTGAGAAAGGTACGCAGGATTACAAAATGGCGAGGTGCCTAATGGATGGCGGGATAGAGCGAAAAAACCTGAGTTTCTTCAGTAATTTGAAACATCGAAAGATGGACTTGCCACGTTCGTTCCTGCAGTTTGACATCTTATTTCCACCTGTCGTCGATACGTGAATAAATTCATTCTGCCGGCATGCCGTGTAACAATCTGCAGTCCCCCCCCCCACCCCCACCAACTGAAAACAGCTTTTTGTTTTTGCTCGAATCTGGATCACTGGATCTGCAATCAGAATCTGCGACAAAACAAACAGCCTGAGTTTTTTGGGATCGGCTTCGACCATGGAAATGCGCAAACTTTTGAGTCCATAAAGCGAGAAAATGCGAACAAATGCGAATTTGTACTTTCCAATAGTAACAGCTAGCTGAAGACAAACCGTATAGATACACTTTAGATTGTCTATTCACGTCGCTAAAGTCAAAAGATTGAAAAACCCACTCTCCAAAAGAGTGAGTCCCTTATAAAACCACTTCGAAAGAGTGAAATTTCTACTCTGCCAAGGAGCCATAAAGGATCACTTGGGAATGACTTGTCCTTTACGTGGCTCCACTTTTTGATTGATATTCACTCTTTCGGGCTCCAAAAGAGTGAGCGATATCCACCTTGAGTAGAAACACCCCCTCATCGGTTAAAAAGAGCCACGTTGATGGGGATTGTTCGTTTTGTCGGTATAGCAATGCGACCATAACGCGTGCGTTTTGTCATTCGTGAACCTACTAAAGGGTGCACCCACGTAAATCGGCTAAAACTTTGTCCACCAAGTTCACTGATAACAAGTTTTACACTTAAGATATTGTGTATAAGAGAGTTCTAAGAGCCCCGCAATTTAGGAATTTAAGAAATGCGCGTCAGTATCTTGTTAGTGTGACAAGACAAGAATTAGTTTTCAGGGAAACAATCATGTCTTGTTTAGCACCATAAGCCTACAAATATCTTGTCAAAATATTGTTCGGATGACGAACGGAGCAGAATGACAAAAGCATTTTTTTTTTACTGACAAGCGTAGTTCTTGCCAAAGTGACCAGAGCCCACACGCATCGCTGTTCTCAGTACACACAATAATATTATTCCGGCGCTGACGTCCACATTTTCTGCCTCTTCTCGAAAATTTGTCTATCACGTTTTTCCTGGCAGTAACATAATTGTCCCGCACGACCGGTAAATAAACCCCATGGAAATGATACCCATAATTTGCACAAAACATCACATTGTAATGTTCTCCGCACGCGCAAGTTAGGCGTCCGTGCAACATTATACATCTGCAAATAGGCCTATTGCATTAAGGAATTTAAAGATGAAGCGACTTTCCATGTCCATCAAAACTTGAGCCTAACCACAGAGCACATTATTCACTCCTGCAATGCAATTTAATAAATCCTCAAGAAAGTACACGCGGGTTGAAACGGTTCTTCTGAAAACGGTTCTTTCGAAGGGATCCGATGTATGCTCATTAAAAACCCAAGCCATACTTACTGTGAATATATTTGTAGCGTTTTTGCCGGCTTTGTCAGATAATATCATGCCACAAACTGCTCACTTTCATTCATGGTCACATCTTTGCTCTTTCCAAAACAAGGAAGCTGGAATGAGTTTATGTATTCGGGCTGTGAGACTTCATCCCTTCGAATCATGTCTGGGCAGAAGGTTGCAGAGCAGTGAATAAAGTCCCGTACCCCACTTTAAAAAAATTATGAAAAACACAAGTTTCTGAGATGTTCAAGACACTCATCAAGTTACAACTCATTTCCTCATCTTTCATTTTCTTTTGTATTTTACTGGCTTAACCGATGACTTTTTAAGTCGTGAAGACCACCGCCACTTTGAAAAGTGATGCCTACACTCCATGGTAAAAATATCATTTTAGGGCCTCGACTTCATCCAAAATGCAATCAGACAAAAGCTGGCATTCCTATTGGTAGCTTCCACCTTTCTTCGCTACAAATGTTCAATTTCATGGGCCACAAAGTGCTCAAAATAACGGAGCATTTCACAGCATACAAATTACGATTCTGCCGGCATTTGGGGGCTTATGAAACATGCCCCCGCAGATTTTTTAATTAATTATTTTTTTTTACACAACGAATACTTCATAGGTAGGAAAGTAATCGGTATATTATTTATCAAATATTAGCACCAACACAATAAGAAAACAACACCGTGAAATAAAAGTAAGGATGTCGGGACCGCGAGTAAGGCTTTTGGTATTTTTCTCCCCTAAATATGGGGTTCTAAAGCGGACTGGCAAACGTCGTGTGTGTGAATTTGAACGTCCTGTTTGTGAGTTCCAACGTCGTGTGTGACTGTGCGTGCTTGTACTAATCGGTCGCGTGTGAAAAGGTGTTTTTAAACTGCTCCTTTTTCAACATGAATCATTCTCCTGGACTGAAATTTGGACCGAATGTCCCTCATATAAAACACAATTTGAGACAGATTTTTAGACATTAAAAATCCTTTTTGATCAGTTTCCAAATATACATTTCTTGAAATCCTTACGGAGACCTATACACCTTTAGAAATTCCTTGTGGAGACCTATTCAACCGATTCTCGTAAGTCTCCACAAGGCACCATATTTCGAAACGAACTCGTACGCACAACGTTTGCCTGTCCGCTTTAGAACACCATGCATACCCAACATCATGTCGAATGAGCCCAAAGCCGCATTCAATTTTGAATTTTCCCCCTCCCCAACACAAAAGCTGGATGGGCCACTTGTTGGTATAGCACCACTACGCTCCAGAGGTCGCAGGGTCAAATCCCGCTGTTGTTAACTTCTTTGTTCATCTTTATGATAATAATCTTTATAATAATACATTTATCAGTTTTCCTATATGGTTTGTTAGATGATTACAAATGTAAATATTAAAGGTCTGTTTTGAGCAAAGTAAAGTTAATTCCAAATTTAGCGCCAAAGTTTTGTGGATTTCGAAAACTCAAACTTAGCGGCACCTTTCTTAACAGAAAACACGAAGACAAATTTTCTTTTACCCAGCAGTGCAGTGACTTTATTAGATGCTGTGCTAAAATTACATTAAAACCATTGTGCAAACAGACTTGAACAATGAAAGGGGAAAATCCCTTTTCCCAACAGACCATCTTGCACTTGAAAAACACAGTTTACATCCTTTTCGTGGCCCTGAGCCTGCGGCTGGCGGCTGCCGTTACAATATTCTCTACATTAGTGTAGTGCACAAATAACTGGAAGGCATAGTTGTATGTCTGAAGTGAAAAGAATCAGCGCCTGTCTTTTAATATATCTTGTCGTCTTCTTCAGGTCTTTAGATACCCCCACGGTTCGTCAAGACTTCCTAGTGGCAAAAGGCGTTGAACAAATGTAAAATCAGTAATCCCACTTTCTGAATTGAGAGCATAAGACGATAATTAAACCACATATATATTCATTTCATTCCAACATCGTAACTATACTGGAAAATTCTTTATACTCAGTTTTCTTTTCAGACGTTTGCCCTTGGAACTTTTTGGCTCAGATAAAATGGACAGTAAGTAAAGCACAATAATAAAATAAATAAATAAATAAATAGAATAGAATAGGATAAACGGAGAACAGAATTAATATCAAAAACATCAAATAAGGGAGTCAGACAAAGATTTTAAGGCTTTCGTGTGGTTCGGTTTTGTGCATTTCTGACATCCTAAGATCCTGTGCTGCACAATGGAATATTCCGAAGATTTGTTTTCTAAAACGCCAATGGGACATACAACCTTGCCTCCATTCCACAGCAACACGCTTCCAGTGCGTTCTTGGCACTCATGGCGCTCTATACAAAATCGCCGAGGAATCACCCCCAAAAGCCAATTATTGGCTCTGAGATGTTATTGTAATACAATTGGGCTGCTCTGGGGACGCGCATGCTGCCTCAGTTCCGCGGTGCTTTTGCCACAATCGCGCCATATTGCGTAGGTGATCGCAGGCGATCACACAGGCGCTGCGGATACAGTACCCACGATCCAGATACGGTGTATTTACGATGATAAAGATATTGCTTTGATTGCAATACGATCGGAGTGATTAAGCTGCGCTCATAGTGGGCTTTGGGGGCAATCTGAAGCCGTTTGTATATATAAAGCGGCAGAAATCCATGGTTCGCTGTCAGTCCGGCCCCAGCCTCTGCCCGAGATGGATGTCAAGAATAAGGTGGCCCTTCTTCAGGTTACCGTTGTCCAGCAACAGCTATTGGAACCGGAGAGAAATAACAGGCACTTCACAGGCGCTGTTGAGGCGCTTCTGTTGCCTCACCTATACGATCATCCGCGTTGCCGCCTCAATTGAGCTAAGATAATGGACTTCTAGCAACGTTTTTGCGGGGTGAATTTTGTGGCGATTCGGGAAACTCCAGAAAAGCTCCTGCGGTGCAGGAGAAAATTCTGCGGCACGCTTCTTGTTTTTTTATTTTTTTTTTAGCCAAGCTCGAGCGTGTCTGCGGAACGGGGGTGTTGTATAGGGCTTGAGTTCAACAGACCCCTTTGTTGGGGCTCGGTGACAGAAAATAGTTCTTTTTACATGGCAGAGAGCCATGAAGTGCAATCCTATATATTGGCAGGAGATACAATAGACATCGTGATTTTGTCTCCATCTTTCGCCTTCTGTGTAATCAACTTAAGTCGCCCCTTTCTCCTACTGGGGTATTCTACTTGCTTCCACTTTCCAGGGTGCTGTAGGTGGGGGAGGGGCTTATATTCTGGAGGGAGTTCCACATTAGTTACGGTCTGAGTTGTCTTCCGTTGTTCAACGGAGCCTGGGGCAGCTCCGAGACATCGCAACTTAAGCGTCTATTTGAGTGACTATACAATTCTGTTAGGTCACAGCTCTCCAGAGTTTCTTTTATATCTTTTCAATTTTTTTGGGGGGTGACAGGGAACCCCGTGACTTTTTTTCGGATCATGTCACAGTCTGAAACACTCATTATAAGTCCATCTGCAAAGATTCAATTTAATTTGACGGAGTGTTGTTATTGGGTTTCATGTAGTTTATGCATTCTCACGCTTGTCGGCCTGCTTGAGCGCGCCATTGGACAAAGCTTTTGGCCGATGGGCGGGTCACGAGAAAGGTATACGTCCGATTTTCACAAAAGAATTGTTGGCAGAATGGGGGAATGACATCACCAGAAAGACTCCTAACTCGGTACGGCAAAAGTATATTGCAATGGGACAATGTCGGAGAAACGATGGAGGGATCCATCCCGGGCACTTTTAGGGCTAAGTTATTTAATCAGAAGGAGAGGTTGGATTTCTTTTTGTCAAGATACGGTTAGGGGTTCTTCTTTTCCTTATACGGATTTTGCGGAGGTAAAATCGAACCAAATGACAATGATTGAATAGCCAGTTGTTGATAATTGATTGGCTGCTTTCAAAAGGCCTACCTATCCGATATAATAAGTGACAGAGTGCTTGAGGGGTGCAATGTCGTGAATACAAGAGTTCCAAAGAGCAAGCTTGACAACATTGTGATATTATACATTATATTTTGACCAGATTCACGAACTCTTTTTTGTAACTATAGGCCTAAAATGTGAGCATAACTTCGGGGACGTTTTTACAACCCAAATTAGTCCAGCTCCTTTTGCCTTTAGTCATATTTTAGATGGTTTTATTCTCGACCTGGGTGGACACTATTCACGCTCATAGACTGCGAAAGGAACGCTTGCCTACGCGAGCCTGCCCTGCGGTCTTCGCCAATAGACTGCAGTGTAGTCGGGAGGAATCTTATGGCGTACAGCTTGGGGACATACAAGCAGACTGCCGTCAGGTATGCGTTAAGCAGCACAGCCATGCAGATCGCGGCTACTTTCTGCAAGGCATCATGGGACGTGTAGTAAACGGCTATGGCTGCCAGGCACGCCACGAGGGTTGAGTACACACTGACGCCGATGAACTTGGACTCGTTGTAGTTGTCGGGCACCTTGCGGGCCAGGAACGCGAACACGCAGCAGGTCAGGATCAGCACCAAGTTGTAGGAGCTGGACACCAGAAAGCCACTGCCGATGGAGCAGTACAACTCGATACGGCCGTCCCTAGGCGTGTGGACCAGGAGTTGGGGCTGGCAGGGGTGTACAGTTGACGTCACGATGACGCAAATGACCTGCGCATTGGAATAGACGTCAAAATAATTCTCACAGTGAACGGCAAGGATCAAAATAAGAGACCAAGGGTGCCAACTGGTTGCTAGCAAGTCAACTGACGTCATTCTATTTCACTAAACGTAGCGAATCGCGTTTTTGTTCAACTTACACGCATAAAGGCCAATTAGAGGCGTTCTCCGTGCGATCCCCAGAGAAGACCACCCCAGCTTGGAAATGCATCCCTACCACAATCTACACGAGCCCGGAAATGTTGCTTGGACGGAGATATGTAAACACACCTGTACATTCTGCGAGTACCGGTTTCTCGTATCAGATGGAGTTTGTCCATCCTGTTCTCGCATGTTATTGGCGTGTTCGCTGGAGAAGCATTTACCCTGAGACAACTTGCGCTATTTATTCAAAGTGATAAAGTTGCAAACTTTTAAGTGAGATTTGTAATAGGAAAATATTACTAGAAACAAAATGTCGATCAGTATTATTTTAAAGATACTGATTGTGGGTGTTGGTGTGTTCTTCAGCATTCGTCGGAACATCAACTTTATACGTAGGCCCAAGCGCCTCAGAAAACCATTCCACAAAGTGCTTAAATGTATTCGTTAACCCAAATCCAATGGCTAGTGTGGAACGGAAGTAAAGAACGTAAAGAAATAGCAGAGATATTTGTAGCTCTTATTTTTAATTTTCAGATCTTTCTTTCTCAGTTTCGTTCTTGTTGGAAACGATCGATTGGGAAAGCTTAATTGATTTCTTTCCCCAGATGAAACTAAGCTTGAATTACATTCTGCTATTAGCCTGGCCAATTTATATCACTTAACACGATTATAACGTTATTTCCACATTTCAAATGTTTGCATAGTGCTGTAAAAGCCTTGTTTATTTACGGCGATGGGTGACAAAGATCGGGTGTCATAGACCTTTTTTCCAGTCTGTAAACAATGATAACTTCACTTGCTCTTAGCCAGAGTGCAATCGAAGCATTTTTTTTCATCTGGTTCAAGAAGCCAAGACGTAAGATCCCATGTGCCTTGCAGGTCCGTCTGAATAGACTCTGGTGATTTAAGTCCTCATCGTGTTGAGCAACAGGGGAAAAAGTGAAATTTTAAAATGTGGCATGCGCGGGGATACGCTGAGAAGTGATTCATAGTGGGATGCAGGCTTAACATATACCTTTAGCTGAGAGAATGGAAACGCGGGGGATTTTGTTTGGCCTGTAACAGTTTTTTTGCTCTCTCGAATAAGATGCACCAACATAACAGTAACAGAACAGCACAGACGAGAAAATACAGCAACAGTGCGCAGACTCACATGGCTAAAGATAGCTGAACAAGTCCACTTAACGGTTTCTATAAATAGATACCTATACCCTAGCTCCTATTCTTTTGAGACTATGCATGTATCACAAGCTGGAGTGCATTTTAAGTTTGATTTCAGTGTATTTTGTGTCTTGAGTATTGAACACCTTTAGGAAAAAAGTAAACAAAATGGCAAACAAATAAATAAACGAGTTCGAAACACAGCAACTTTGACATTCTCGGGTATCCACGATAGCACACTGATTAAAACTCCCAACATTTTCACATTCTCCCGGGACAATATCATTGATAGCTACAACATGTCGTTATCCCATTAACTGTACCCTTTGTTGCCAATGGAAATTTAGGGGTAAGTGGGGTCCTAACGGTAGGGGTGAATTTTCGTGACGGTTTGTCGACAGGTATGTTTTGAGGTAAGTTAAGGGGTCGATGAATAATATCCTGCTTCGACCATAAACAAATGTATTCAACAGATCAAACCAAACGAGCGTTAGGCGTGAGTAAGACCAACAATGAGGGCGCCATGAATATCTTCAATGAATTACTAGGGCTAGGTGATACGTGCTCACAACTGGGAAATTTCAGAGCTACGGTGATTACTCCTTCGATTGAGGGAGATTCTCAAATCCATTTTACCCCCTCTAACCATTGTGGTAATAACGGCATACGTGACCCCTCATTCGGAAGAATGATTGTTCACTGAGACTGATTTAGTCGATGGACATGAAGTTCTATTAGGCAATGGTACATATAGTGACAGCTATTCATATCACAGATAGAGGTGTGATTTGGGTAGAGTCTATTCCTCTTCGAATAAAGATTATGGATAAGTTGGAATAAATACCGAAGACCATAATCTACTCCCAAACTAAAGAATGCAGGACTTGGTTGATTTGAGGGCGCCCGTAATCCTATTGCTTTCAGGCCACCAAACTTAATTTGTACATGTTAAAAACAAGCGTGCGACCCCCCTTCTAACAACGTTGCAGTTCTGAGGGTAAAACACGACATAACGCCCCACCACCCAAAGACTGACAGAATCGGGCTATACCTACAGCAGATACAAGGACAAAGCACCCCGCTTTAAACAGAAAAAAATTCAATAAGGAGAAAGGCAACAAAGGCCCTCTGCGAGAATAATCAAGTGCAAGGCGTGTCTTCTGTTCTGAGAGTTACACCTGGTTCCATTGCCAGCTCTGTATTTCCAAAGCAATCCGAGCCATTCGAGTTATACCAACAAAAAGCTACAGAAACGTGACCGTCGAGCTATTGAGAATATTCGAAATCAGCATAAAACGCGGCTATTCAAAGAAAGGTTCCATCAGGTTCGGAAAATGTGAAGTCAGCATGCATCGTAAATCAGCTAAAATGAACGACGCAAGAGTAATACTATAATATGGGCATTTTCATGAGAAAGACTTATCTTGAGTCACATTGTCAGGTAGTGTTTGGACAAAAATGGTCAATATCATGGGCAGAAGACGCACGTTGAGTATGATACCGCAGCTACAGGGCCACATTGGTGGCTACTGCGTGTGGATTTGCATGAGGGCAGGAAAAAATCTCGAAGCGAGTCACGCGGAGTTTTTGGAAAAACCACACAAACTGCCTATCTCCCTCGGAAATTTACCGTCAGGAAATTTCGTAATGAATTTTGGCCAAAGAAAAATGAAACCAAGTATTTCCAGGCCATACATATAAATTGAATTTGGGAAAATCTGAAAATGAAGAATTGGTTGGGGCTCTCTGATAAATTTACCCGTGAGGAAATTTGTAAGGTACGCGTAGATGTTACAAAATATTGCCAGGACAGTAAATGATTAAAAACATTCAAGGAAATACGCGAACTCCCATAGGAAGAGGGAGAAGATTGAATTTCCTTATTTAGTTTGTACCACGCAACATCTTTTATTTTGTCCACATCTTCTATTCGTCAAATTTGCTTACGAAAAACTGATCACCGGTTCATTTTCTGCAAATACAGTAGCAACTGACTGGTGGTCATTCATACAGCGACAGTGTTTCACTTTCTTGCCATATGTCCTGGAATTTGTAGATTTGTGAGACTTGGATGTAATAGAGTACCAAGGTTCTGAATCCAGAAGGGGTGCATTTTTTTTAATTGCAGTTCAATTGGTTTTATCCATAGACAAAATCTCCCTACCAGAAAGACGTAGCATTTGGAAAATTGCCGCTCTCTCTTTCTAAAAAAAAATGCCAGCATGCCGAAGGGGAGGGGGGAGAGAGTTTTCCCAGGCCCCGCTGGATAGGCCGCTACTTAAATGTCTTAGTTATTTCCATTTTATTCGCTCGATATAAATGCCATTTGCAGATCATTTTGCAGTATATTCTTCGGTCTCATGTAACAGTGAACCGAAAACTACTATAGAATTAAAGCGGTGACTCAAGATGAAGAGAAATCAAACAAAATCCATGTTGACAACGGGTATATACCACTGCCAGATGGGATTAATGTGGCAGTTGTAAAGGATATAATTACCTGTATTAAAATCAACAGGCAGACGATAGCGAGCTGCACTGATGGAGAAATCAGGCCTGGCCTTCCCGCCGACTTTCTACCAGCCCTGAAGATGCGATAGATCCTGCATACTTTGAGCAGGGTTGGAGCATAGGCCAGTGTAAAGCAGAGGCTAACTACTGCTTGGGACAGGCAGCAGGTGGAGGGAGCCGGTTCTGCGATCAGAAGGAAAGGAGCCACAAATCCAAGGATGAGACCCACGACGTTGAAGCCGCTGAGCTCCCTGCTCGTCGCCTTGATGACGTTGTGGTTACGGTACCAGGAAAGCCCAACCACGATGGTCACAGCCAGCGCAAAACCCACGGACGACAGGATGAGGATAGTCAGCTGCAGTGGATGCGTCCATCCAGCCTCTCACTGGGATGACCGAGATGCAAGATAAGCGTCTTTCGTCGGGCCACTCTGTCTCCTCACACTCGATGCACTCCGTGTGATTGAACACAACGGCGTGCGGCGCGCACGCGGCACACCCAAAGCAGCATTTCTCCTTCAACGGAATGACCCTGGATCCAGTGGGGCAGACGTCCCTACACGTCGAAACCGGAACAGAAGAAGAACTGCTCGCCCAAGTGATGTTACCGTGAAATGTCAACCGTTCAGGAGCTGTTGCGTCCCAAAGACCGACCGTGACCAGTCGGAACTCTCCCTGGACTATCTGAGCATTTTGCAGGAGGTACTTGCCTGCTACGGATCCATCCAAATTGAATTCAAACCTCCCCCTGTCCCCCTGAAAAGTGACCGCTTTGAGATGGCGTAAAAGGTCTTCCCCGTTCACAAGACCGGAACTCGACGAATTAAGCAGGGAGTGTAAAGCATGCGCAAATGCGTAAACCGCGTCCATGACAGGAGACATGATGGACGTTGTTGTGTAGAGATCCCGATGTGGTATCCGACACCTTTCATCCACCCACACCGTACAGTTATTGACTGACTCCCAGTTGTTCAGAAAAATCTCAAACCAAGGATTCTGCACAACGGCTTTCCTCTCCAGACTCGAAAAGTACTTAAAGTACCCTTTTGGTTCTGGGTTATAAAGGAGAACGAAAATGGTGCCCAGGGGTGGTGTATTGCCGGAGTCGTCACGACCTACACCGTGTGCCCATGCTTCGCTGCCGATCCAAATGAAATGTTCCTCCATGCCATGTTTCCTTACAGCTGCAACAACCGCGTTCGCGGTGGCTAGTCCGGCAAAGACAACGAGCACACGAGCCTTGTGGACCTCCATGATTTTGGCTACGACCTTTTCGAGTTCAGAGTCCGTCGGATACTTCTGTACGGGCAGGGACAGTGCCACACATATCCCTCTCCCCTCGGCAAGACTCTCCAGGGCGTGAGCCCCTCGAATTCCGTAGGTATCGGCCCGGTATATGATGGACACGTACTCCCAGCCCATGTGGGAGATCAGATCCACGATGGCCTGGGCCTGCAGACGATCCGGGGGCACTGTGCGGAGGAAATACGGGAATCGGTTCTTGTCGCTCAGCTCGTCGCTCGTGGCACCGAAGGAGATCATCGGTACGTCGTACAGGTCGGCAACCGTCGTCACGGTGAGGCTAGCAATGCTCGTCATCGGACCGACGATGCCGACCACATGCCCGGGGAGCCTAAGGGACGAATTTGCACAAGCACACTCGTCGTTGGCAGGGTATCTCCCTTGGACTAGAGAAAGGGCTGACCAGAGGGACAGGTCTTCGTTCCTGCAGCTGTCTCGTATGTCGAAGCCCAAGGTCACGTTTGGCATCACATCAATTCGGCTGTTGATTTCGTCAACGGCGTAAGCCATCGCTTCGGCTTGCTGTAGAGACCACATTGTCGGGATGGCATCACAGTCGGTGAAGTGTAGAGGAAAGAGCCCACCCAAAATAATGTCGCCTTGCCGAGCGTACGACAGCTGAGCTGCCGGTGGAACAGCGCACAGCGCAGCACCGGTGAAGACGAAAAATACACAGACAGCATACGACAGAGTCATGGTTGATATCTTCACTCACGTTCGATGAAAATACAACCTGTTCCATCCATCCACTGAATGCCCTTCCGTGCGGTGCGAGCTATATGTACGCCTTTTTAAAAACGTCACTGCGCTCTGTCGTGTGTACGGTTGTCACGTCACGACGTCAGTGGCAAATCAAGTTTTTCCACGCATGAGCAGACCATCCTATTCAATTGCACTTTAAATATAAATAATATTTATTTGGGGAGTATTAATGTTCTCATAATGCAAAAAAATTACCCACATCGTGTTGATCAGTGGGGACGATACCGGCAACGTAAGTGCAGACTTGATTTCATCACAGAGGTGTGCTGGTCTTTGCTGGAATGCATGACCAACACCACCCCAAACTGAGTGAAGCGATCGACAACTATGTTCCAACGCACTGTTGAGTGAAAATAATTTCAGGGTCTAGGCATGTCATTCTGGAAAGTGAGCGTTCATTAAGTTGGTCCTGGTTTTGAAAGCACAGGCATAATATAGCGCGGCCTTTGTAAGGATAGTCATGTATCATACACGTCGGTCGATAACTGAAGCATGGAGAGTGGAAGCATCCGCAGCCTTTTAAATAATGCAGGTGGCGACATTGATATTTCAGACGAGGATGCAGAAAGCGATGGCGACATCGTGAGCAAACAATAAAGTTAAGGACAGAAAAAGCGGTAGAAAACAAGGTAAAACCTAGTATTGGCCCAAGACGTCAGTGATCGATAGTTGTCTTATTTCTGTTGAAGAGTGCGGAGCCCTCGCCCAACTAGTTTTTACTTACTCTCAATAACGTCTGGGGAATCTTGCAGGAATGGGGGTGCGGCAGTTATATGCAAATGACCGATCTTCTTAAATATTTATATAGCCTTGGTACTATAATTATGTACATGTACTTCGAAGTTCGAACAACATGTCGGCTTCACGCGAGTAAGTACCCTGTCGTCTGTCGATGGTGTCTGGTTTGAGGGAAGGGATTAAGACATATTTTTCACTCCATGCTGGACATGAAATTGCCACTCTTCTAAAAGATACCATCGGGGACTACAGTTGTTTCTGCATCGCATCATGTTTGCGATATCTGTGGCAGAAAAGCTGGGAAAACAAAATCGTTGTCTGACACCGCGCAAGAAATACGTTCTCTTTTTTTGCAACTCAATTGTGCTGCCTGAGGCCAAATTATTCACCTACACGTGCAGCAAGAAAACGACAACCTACTTGCAGTCCGGATACTCCGTCCTCGAATGGGTCTCTAAGGACGCTTTAGTTAGCTGGGGAGGGCATGCTGACTGTACATGATTATGGGTCACCAAGAACAGCATCCTCTGTCATAACCTAGGCCTAGTCTGAGCATGGTCTGAGTATCACCTGTTGTACTCCGTGCTAACTCCGTACGAACGTCTGTGTTGTCGGCCGACTGCAGACATCCATGATGCATGTGACCTTACCATGCTGTATTATTGAGGTCATCAAAATTTATCATGCATGCAATTTAGCGAGTGCTGATTGCTTCCCTTGGAAGCGAGGGGAAAATGAAGAACAAGTTAAAACGCTGCTGCAAAATTCCCACGCACAGTCTAATTATGAGTCGTTAGGGGGCGCACTATGCACGGTGTCCGCTATCAAGCACTAACGTCTTGAAACCAAGACTAGGTAAAACCTCACACTCGAGTTGTTATTAAGTTATGACTCGATTTCATTTTGCACAGAAATTGTCGAATGCACCTTGTCCACTGATCAGTTTCTGAAGGCATTCTTTAGATGCACAAATCCGATCCGTGGAGAATCTCGAGAGCAATTTATTAGTCGAAAGCATAATGAGCCTGTTCGGTAGGCCTATTTCAAAGAGCAAGGCCATTCGCATCCTCGACTCCGTAGGCAGCGTGCGCGTTCCTTCACAAGCCGTGGTCGTGTAGAATACGAAAATGACGCTGATTGGCTATTCGGGATGAATATACATGAACGTAACGTCAGTTACGTTAGTGAACTGGCTCAAACTCACTGACAGACTGAGGCCGTGCCCGAATCACTTGGCTGCGGCTTGAAATTACGCACGATTCTATGGTAGCGGCCGCGGCCATTTACCATGGAGATGTGTGTAATTTCCGGCCTTAGCCAAGTGATTTGGACACGGCCACATAAAAGCACAGACCGCCAGTCATGCGCGTATAACCGTGATTTTGAAAAGTATGGGCAAACAATGGGCGAAACAATGGTAGCAGCGCGTTAAATGCATGCGCATTACTCGCAACGAAACAATTGCCTTTGAGTGCGTGCGATTAGCTTACACGTGTAAGTCAAACTTACACGAGAGCGTTCGTTTAGCCATCACGTGATCTTTGTGCCTGCTCTGGGGTGCACCACTACAAATAAATTCCCATAGACAGCAGTGATAAATCCCCATACTTCACAAACATTTTAAAAAT
>NW_019091396.1:1349548-1367773 GCF_001949145.1 Acanthaster planci
GTGTCAGCCACCACTACTCCGGCTGGCGAGCGGGTCTCTGGCCTGGCTGCTCGAGTGTAAAACGTCACGGATGGACAGTTCGTGCATGAGCATGATGGAACGTGGCGGGGACTTGACCTTTTTCCCAGAATGCCTTTGCGAATATGCTGCTGCATTCGATTAGCCTCATTTCGAGGCTTCCCTTGTGTGTAACACTGGTGTATTCAGGGAGGCTAATCGAACGCACTTGTTTACACTTGTTCCCAAAATGTTTACTTTTTTTGCTCTTCGGCACTACTGTCTCTTATTTTCAGATGTTGCAAACGTATCATTTTGAATCTACAGATTAAGTAAATAGAGGATTTTTTTCACAAGTCGAAAACCGGCTTCATGGAACTTTGGGGCTGGAATTCTTCAACTGTGCGTATAAGTTCCC
Organism: Acanthaster planci; assembly: GCF_001949145.1. Next base: position 1,349,964 of record NW_019091396.1, read on the forward strand.
TACACCACAGGGGTCAATTTGCCCATAGTTTTGATTTTAGTCGGGCACTGCGCAGATCACAGAATACTTCTGTATTTTTTAATATGATCTGGTGGTCTGTGCGTTTATATGTCTGTGCCCATAATACGGGTGTTTCATAATGGTGCGCCTCTAAGGGTTTGAAACGCGTTGGCCAATCACAATGCGCATCTGTCAACCCTTTCACCACGGACGTATATAAAAGAACCTGGACTTGCAACGCCTTTGTATGAAGAAGAAGCCAACCAGCCAACCAGCCGAATACAAATGCGTGGGTTGGCTCCCTTCTATTGACGTCAGGAAAAACAAAGGCGGGCATTGCCAGGAAAGCTTTGTATTCGGCTCGGTAAAATGGCCGCGAGTGGATTCAATGACTCTATAAGCTGACAGTCCAGATTTTATTATACACGTCTGTGCCTTTCACGCGCATTGGGTGGACAGCTTTCGCGCATGCGTTGCAAACTCTTGGAGGCGCACTTTTGTGAAACGCCATTATTCACGTCCTAATAATCAGTATTTGACGGATTGCACTCCAAAAGACTGCAACACATTTACTTCATTATTAATCTAAAGATCCAGTATCAACTGAATTTTTCATTCCATGCATAATGCATTGTAAATTTCTTATGACGTCCTTTTAACCACTTACAGCTTTTGCATGCATTTATAAATTACTGACACTTAATTTCAGATTCAGAATGGATCTCCACTCTAACTGGTCGAGTTCGGGCGGCCTGTTTTTGACACGGTTTTCTTGTTCTCGCGGTCTAACGGCGGGAACAGGACTCAAGAACACTGTTCCTGGAACGGGATCACACACCACCTCCTCGTCAGAGTTTTACAGGAACACAAGCAAAACCTCGTGGGATTTTGATTTTTGAACAACGGCAAAAAAACTGCGAGATGGCTCACAAACATGACAAAGCCGGAGACAATGGGAAGTTTTACAAAAATAACAATAATTATTCTACGTAGCAAAGAAATGAATGTTCTTTTTTAACTAGAAAAGAGTTCAGCCCAGCATTCTAAATTTACTCTGCAAGAACGCACATGGATGCCACCATGTTGCATGCAACAACCAGCGAAACCGGTTGTACGTTCCCGGCATTCGAGCGGCCGACTAACGAACAACAAATCGAGCGATTCGTGAACATACGAGAACAAGCTGCCCGAACCCAGCCATTGTGATGTTAATTAACTCATCGTCCAACGCGGCCCGAAGCGGGCGCTGGGATGGGAAGGGTTGATGGCCTTGCACAGATTTTAGTAAAGGAAATACGTCACACAGGGTCACAGCTAGCGACGCGTAGAGCAATATGGGTGAACTTCTGCCTGGTGCAAAAGTTCGCTCAATGCGTTATATAGATACAAGCGGCAGTTATCAATTCAATAGTTTTCTTTTGCTTCCTCATTGCTGAATTTTTTTCACTTATTCGTTCCTCCAAAATTGATCAGATAACCGATGATTTGAAATAGGCCTATATCGCCAAAGACGCGTGGTACTGGTTGAACGTTCACAATCTCGCAGGCTTCCTACAAATGACCGGCAATATCAATGAGCATTTGGAGAGTGCGAATAAATCTATATTTTAGTATAAAGGGATTCTTTTACTACTCGCTAGCGGTACATGTGACAAATTGTGGCTATTGCAATGCTCGAAAAAGAATAGATAATTGAAAAAGTCGTTGGAAATTTACAGTTTAAACATTATTTGACTATCATGGTCAAAAAGGTATTTATGAACGGAAATAAGCCTTCGGCTCGGACCATTAGGCCTATCAGCGTCCATTCTCCTCACCCGTTCTAAATAAAACGAATATTCCCTTATCAAAACCTGTTCAAGTTTATGTCACGCATTATTAAACTTAGTGCACCGCCAAGTAAAATATGCTTGAACAAGCTGCGAAAATATTGCCAGTTTAGGCCTATTTTGTATAAATCAGGGCATTATTCAGCACTAAGCAAACAAGCAAGCACTCACTTGCATGTACATTAGGCCCCCGTAGAGGAAATGGGGTAATTCCAGTGTCCGTTTTCGTCCGTGTCTTCAAACACTTGCACTTTTGGTGCCACCTTTGGCAAGGACGCCCGTGCGCCAAGTCAAATACAACTTGGTCCCGCACGCTGTCAGCTGTTTGCACGTTTTGTTCGACTGAGAAGTAAACAACTTTGAGTGACAGAAACGCTCTCACTCTGTCTCACGAGTAAAACGGCCAAACACCTTGCAAGGAGGAAAATGTACATACGTCCAACCCATTTATTATTTCAAATGACATCCTTATATGGTGGGGCAGATTTCCAGAGGCCAAGAATGTGTTAGAAAGTAACGTCTGGAAGTCTGGAGTGTCTTAAAGTCAATAGTCACAAGTGCACAAAATTGCTCCACTCTAAAATGATTCAAATTAAAATGTAAAAACATAATAATTTAAAGTTGGAAAGTATCAACAACCGCCATTTTCTAAAGGAGTACCTTTGCTAAAAATTATATTTCGAAGAGAGTATAGCACAAAAATTAATTAATCTTAAAATACTTGAAAATGATCTTTATAGAAATGAAACTTCTTTAATAAAGGTCATCACACAATGTACAATGAACGAAGATAATACAGATATGGTTCAAATACAACTCAAGCTGCTTTCAAAGTGGGCATTCAATGTTCAGAGATTTGAGATTTTCTAAATGGCTATGAGCAGTGGCGTGCTAGTGGCTAAAGCTTAATCGATGCGCTTGAAAACATGGAGACATGGCTTCCACTCTAGGTGTACATGTACATGTTATTGCTAACCTTAGCAAATTCTTTCAGATGCAGTCTTACGTTTAATACTCAACAACAACCTCCTGTGCCTGCCAATAATTTTGGTAATGAACGGCTATTGAGTCTGACGTACACACCAAGAACACACAGCAATTGCCGAAAAGCTGTCAATATACATGTAACCCCAAATGGCATCTTTCAGGATTAGGCAGACGCCTTGTTTACTATGAATGCCAATGACCAATATAAATGCATGCTATGCAACATCACATTTTACTAAAACAGACCACAAGGACCCAGCCACACTGGTGCACAACACCACATGCGTAAACCTTTTACAAATTGGTATGCCCTACAAATGCTGGACATATGCAGTACTATTACATACTTATTTGAAAGATACAGCACACTTGAAAGATATATTACATTTACTTTTAAACGTATTTGTTTTGGCAAATGCACATTGAAACTACCCACGATATTAGTACTGCGAAAACAAAGAACCAAAACAGTAAAGTAGCCTTGACCAACATATTTGGAATGTTATCATTATTGATTTGAACAGGCACCAACAGTAAGAGCTTTAACCTCAGATTTAATGGCTTGTGTGGGGATCATAAACTCAAGGCCATGTAAAGCTGCATTTGACTTTTTCCTTATGACCGAGGACTTGGCACAAACAAGTGGTATTGTGATATTGAAGAACTCAGACACTTGAGTCGAGTCCTCCGGGGTATGCTCGGAAGAAAGCTTAAGGCCAGATAATTGGGGGAAAAAATAACAGGAACAATAATGGATCCTGATATATGTAGAATGTGTATACAGTTGTTGAGTGTCTGGGTACAATGGCACAGTCTCAAAACTTGAAAAGACAAATTTCATTGATAGGAATATTTAAACAGGATTGGTGAGCCTCTGGTATGTTCCAACAGTGACTTGCATTCACACTAAGAACAGTCCCAACACAGCACTGCAAAACTGTTCCAATGACAGGGTGCTCTGTCAGCCCCACACCGAGAGGACAATTTCTTTGGGAGCGAGCAGTGGAGATGAGTAACTGCCCCCCAAACGACTTTGGAATAGGTATTTTTTACAAAGACGTACAACTGGTTTGTGTATGCATGGAAGGTAAAGTGATTCGTTTGCTACAGACATCTGCACCTGTGGTTCTCTTTCCCTAAGACAAACCAAACCGAGATCGACCACCATAGATAAGGCTACTAATTAAGGACAATAATCCAGGTTGTATTTTTACACTGCACTCGGTTACATACTTTTTTTTTTCCACTGCACAAGTACTACCATGATTAAGAGAGCTGAAGATGTACAGCGACAATTTAAATGGTCTCGTCAGTGAGGGTTGACCAATCAACTGGCTGATGTAAAATCAGCCGGCCTTGGAACAAGCTTACTTTGACTAGTTTTGTAAGTCAAAAGTCTGTTGGATCTTGCAGTAAAAGATATACAGGACCACGACTAGGGGTTCTGTCCTCGATCTCAATGCTATTACAGCCTGTCGGAGGTGGATGGATTTTGATTTTTTTTTTTTGGCACAAATCTGGTGAGGAAACATGGATCGATCACTGTTAATCAGTGCTTGTAAAACAGGAAAGAGATAGTAGTGGAGGTAGTAGTGTAGGCAGTGGAGCACCGTCCTATACCTGTCACAAAATTAGCTTAGCTACTCTTGAGGCATTCAATATTTTACACTGAAGACTTGGAGCATCTTGACATTAATTTTACAAGTCTAAACATCACAGCATCACTTAAAAACAATTAGAGATATTTTAAATCTACAGTTGCGCAGAAGTACTCAATAGCACCCACTAATGCTACAACTCAATGGATTTTAGCAAATTAAAAAGGCACTGTTCAGCAATGTACAAGGTTAACAAATATTTACACTTGTCTTCAAATTAATAATTAAAATAGGTATCTGAAATGCATGACAATAGTAAGTCTTTGGCAACAAGAAAGAATGGAAAAACAACATATACATTTGTACTGACAATATACTAGGACTGTTATACTGATTACTAACACTGTAAAAGATCACACCTGAAATACAACTTGGGTTGCTTTTAGAGAGTGGACACCCATCACTGGGTGACTTTAGGGCTTTTTGGCTCCAAGGCTATACCGACAACTAAACCAGGTTTAACGACAAGGTTAATGACTTACGTTATTTGTCCAGGGTTATCCTTTGTGAACCTGGCACATGAAAACCAAGAAAGTAATAATAAATTTGACTCCTCCAAAAAGACTTCACAAGAATATTTCAAAAGTCATCACAGAGAGTCTCAAAAGACGGTTCCCTTCTAACAGCAGGCGAACAGCAAGAAATGCTTTTGTTACAGTGCACGACTGAACAGCTTCCAGTTCACGTTCAGACTTGGCCGTTTTTCACTTCTCATGAAGATATGGGATTATCTCTGAAGCAAATCATAGACTTGTGAAGAACTCTGAAACGACAACACCAACGGCATTTTTAATTTAAAAATTTCACACCGTAGAAATTGACAAAGATCTGATATCAGTTTGGTCTGTGTATATATGAAAGCATTTCTACAAATGAAACATTTGTAGAACCTGAATATGTTTTTCCAATACAACAATAAAGGTGACTCGGGACTTGGACTTGGCCTTTGTGACTTAAAACTTGGACTTATGTGAATCGGACGTGGAATCAATGTTTTGTGACTCGAATACAAGCCTGCCCATGCATACCGACACATATCCCAAAATCCCTTTGAGAAAGAGTCTAACTGACCTGTGTTTGACCCCAGATGACCCTTTTGGTTGACCTTTTGTCTTTACAGGATGCTGCACCCCCAGCAGCACTGGTGGGGGTAGTCCGGGGCGTGGACCTCGTGCTCAAAGCCGTAGACCCAGAAGCGAGTACTGATGTCTTTCCAGTCATAGTGGGCCTCAGTCACGGGTACAGAGCGAAGGGTCTGACGCTGGGATAAGAAGCAGATTACAGAATGGACACTTACAACGACTGATCAGAGGTAAGCAGTGCAGTTTAGAATGGTTCTGTTAACTTCTAACCGTACAAGATCCTTTGAAGTCAACAGGGACAGTTTTGCAGGAGTAACAATCCATTGACTTGTCAATCACCATGAACCACGTAGTCATTTTGCATAATGTTACAGTCCAGCCTCTTCCCTTAAAAGTTAATATTCTAGCACATTTTTGAATTCAAGAATGCATGAAAGGGAAGCATTCTCACTTACAAGACTGGGAGAAATAACTCTCAATAGAACAGCATCCTTACCTGTTGTAGGGTCAGAGCATTTGGCCAGGCAGAGCGGTGTTTATCGACGAGACGAATCGAGTTCTGGTTAACCTCTTGAACAGGATACTGGGATATAGGCCACACCTGTTCACACAAAATCACAATCACATCATTACAAATTTCTTTAACTATCTTACATGTACATTTATTTTGATGTGCATCTTCTGTATTTTTTTCATCATTTTCTTCTTTTGATCTTCCACAGAAATCTGCTTTAAAAAGATCAAGCCACATAACTGGCTCCTGTCCACTGGTTGCTAGTTTTCAGATTTCTTTGGAACACTCATCACTTCCCGCAATATGATGATGGAAAGATTCTAAACTCGATTTCTCCACTGAGACATGCCGGCGTGTATAGTAAGACCTTTTTGTTTTGATGACTGATTACAACAGCATCGGAATGACTTTTAAAGAAGGGGAGCACTTGTGAAACCATCAGGTATCAAGCCCTACTCTACTGTAGGACTTGCAACAAAAAGGGGGACAGGGCATGCCCCCGTTGGAAAAGTATTGGGGCCACCCCCCCTCCACTGCCAGGGGCTGACTGTATGGGGAGGGGGTAACAAAATCCTGAGGATATTTCTTTTAATAACATGCCTTCATTGTTCAAAATTCTTGAGAAGATGTGCATTCTTGTTTAATTCTGGAGGGAGGAGCAAGTTTTTATAGGAGGGAGAAGGGGCTACTGATCCAAAATCCTCTATCAGCCCAACTGCTTAGATGTGTTCCTGACACTTACAAAAGGCAACGTCTGCTGGAACACTGTCTGTCCACTGACATTCCTTATCAACTCATCGGGCATGTCTGAGCGCTCCAAGATATAGTCCTCTAAATTGTTGACGCTAGTCAGTAAAGAGAAGACGGAATAGAAGATTCAGAGACACTGGTTACAAATAGGTCAAAGATTGCTCAATGTATCTACTTGTTTGGATTAAGTTGAACATTTTATCAACTCCAGAAGGTTGGTCCAAAACAGTCAACTTGAGTGCACCAACCATTGTCAACGTGCGCAATTTTGTCAAACTATGGTTGACCATTGTTCTCAATAATCCTTTTGCGAGTTAACTTTGACCCAAATCTGGTACACTGAGTTCTTTAAATTCACGTGAACATAACAACCTGAATTCTCCTTACTAAACCACTGTTGCTATACCTCATGATTCAGGGCAAGCTTTGCTTAGTTACATAAGAGACGCCTTGCAACAATACACTATTCTCAATGGATAAGAAGGGCACAAAGGAACCAGTCCATTCCAGGGATGGTGGTTGCTATGCGAAAGCTTGCCCCGAATCACGGGGTTTCGCAACAGTGTGTTTAGTCTGGGGAGTTCAAATCGTTATGTTTATGTGCAGTGATTTTGTGTGCACACGATTTTATTCAAATTCAACTCGCAAATGGCTTATTAATCATGCTCCTTGATAATGGGCCAGTTCAGTATTTTAAAAGGCAAGGTCATTTGAGTACAAAGTATGTGCACAAGTCAGCAAACATGAATGGCATGCTGATGGGGCAGAGATCAATTGTGTATTCTTCCTGGATGACCTTGGACACGCTTCCTGACATGCACTGTTGAAATACTGAACCTTAGATACCTAAGGCCAAAAAAAATAATAGTTGTGCTTCTTATTGCATTGAAAAAATAATGGTCAAGTACATGGGTAGTATCTTTCTTTTCTTCTAAAGTTTTTGGGTCAAAAGTTTTAAGGTGGGAAATTTTTTTTTTTTTTTTTAATTCAAAGTGATTTTGATGGTGGAAGGTGTATTCCATCCACTCTTTGTTTTTCCCGCGGATTCGTAACTTGAGGATCAGTCTAGTAAAAGACTGTACCTAAGTCAGAGCCCCTCCAGACAATTATACATTTGTATTGCACTGACATTTTGCTAAGTTAATCTCCAAAAATTGTTTGAAAGTTCATACAAAACGATGCACTTAGAGCACTTAAAACCCGTGCGATGATGCATGACTTTGCACGCCCCCTGCCAGTTGTCAAAGAACCCTCTTTTGGCACAAGCCAAAATGTACTAACCTTATGTCAAGCCTTAAATTCACAGTGAAATGTGTGCTACCTCAAGTTATAGTGGGGATTGTTAGTCACTACTTCCGCTTACGCAGGAATGGCTGCAATGGGTCCCGCTGACATGTGTATGAATATTGATGTTTCATAGGCAGCCAATCACAACACAATGACCGGATGGTCCCCGGATGCTGTTTACTTACAAGGCTTGCGCTTTGAGCCGCAAAGATATGTATCACTGTACTCACATACTGTACGTGTGCATGTACAGTAGATTCAGTCGCATGCATTACGGAGCTCCAGTACTGTTTGGTGTCCTAACGAGGACTTGCAAAATTTGACCTGGCCATCGTGTTGCGTCGGTAGAAAAAGAAAAAACATGGAAAACTCGGCATTTACGCAAGGTAGAAAAACAAGGAAAATCCAGCCTGTCGATTGCAAAAAAGTGGAAAATGAAATTTGGCATACTTAACGAAAAAGCGGAGATTTCACACCCCTGAAATAAGCACGAGGATCAGCAACAATGTGCTACTTTAGGGTGGGTAACCAGAAGCACAACTATTATTTTGTTTGGACTAATGCAAGACTGGATTCATTTTTGAAGGAGACTTGATGACTGCTTCCTCACGAAAAGGGAACCAGACATTTGGGACTTACTAAGAGACAGTCAGAAGGATGAAGTGACGAAGCTGCCGGTAGCCTGTGCAGGTGGGGCACGTGACCCTACCATCACCCCCACAACGGGTGCACCTGAGGAATGGGAGCCCAGAAAAAATCAACATGTGTGACCTTCCTCACAGCCTGGCACAGATGTTGCAAAAAATTGATGAAGAAGAACTGTGTAGTTATGACAGTAACTACGTAAAGTTTCAGCTTAGCCTACCTACGCCGTCCTGATCCATGGCACCAAGTGCAGCTGACACGTTGGGATTTACCGTCGCGGTGAACAGTCCGACGGCCACTTCCATGACAAGAGCTACAACGAACCTGCAAGTAATGACATCAAAACTGTTTGATATTGATCTGCCTTTCTTCCCGAGGTTGATGAAGCCTGTTGGGCCAGCCCAGTTGGCTTTAAAATGCCTACTTAAAAGTCTGCACAGTCTCCATTGTGGGCTCCTTTCGCCATTCAGCAATGCAACCCAGCTACTGGTTCCACAAGGCAAACTGTCAGCGCATACATGCAAATCCACAGGCTCACCAAGTACCACGGTCCTGTGCCTGGTAACACTTAGAATAAAGGCAATCATTTAGGTTGCAATAGAATCATGCACACAGCTCTCTTTATAGTGCGTTACACGTGGCTTTCAGATGGCAAGGTTCTTCACATACTGCATAAACCATGAAAGAGATGCATGAGTGTGAACCTCCCACAGACATTAGACTTGCAGTCCAATCCCAGTTTGAAAGGTGGATGAAGGTATTCAGGATGCACTTTTAAGTATCAAAAAAATGAAGTGGTCGTTGAGTTAAATGCCAGGCGGTCATCAAGGCAAGTTTGCTCATTGGTATAACTTTGTCCAAGTTCCTTGGAAAGTAAGGGCACTGGGTAATACACCCACAGGTTGACTTTTTAAGTGAGGGGCAACACTTTTAGATAGAAGTAATAATAAGACCAGGTGATATAATCATACAGAATTCTAAGTGGGCACTTCTGTGAAGTATCAAATTCAGATTACAGGAGGGTTACCAACTGCCATCTGATGAAACCAACATTCAATGTTTCGATTCCGTGAAGCATTTCAAGTGAAGTAAATGCTCATCATTGGGAAATATTTTGCAGTGGAAAGATACCTGTGTGCAAACAGCAGGATTTTTCTCACCAACTTCCTGTTTGACTGTGAACGCTTTTTAATGAGGCAGAGTTTGAGAAATAAAAACATCTTCAATCTCACAGACTTCAACAACTTCTATTTGTTATCATCAACATCCTTTGGGAGTCCATGTTGTTCACACTGTTTGGGCCAGGATGATCAGTTTCCAGTTGGGTTCAGTGAGACTCACAAGAAGTGCTATAAAACGTATTGCGAGACAGGAGCCAGACTGTTACAGCCATCAGGCACGTCAAACCAAGCTATTTGCCAGACTACTGGGGGGAGTCTAGGGCCAAGATTTATCACAAACCATTGAGCAATCACCCATTCATTTTGCCTGGTAACTTAAGCACAACTCTTACCCTCACACTACTAGCTAAAATTAACCTGTGGTTAACCAATGGTGACTGACACCTCTGTCACGTAGCCCACTAGTAAACAGCCTACAAACGAGTGGGCTGGAAAACCAATAAAACAACAACTTCAAGCCTTCCAACCACTTCACAAATAACCCTTGCATTCTCTTGCTCCCCAAGTAATTTCATGTACACTGATTCTCTTACCCGTCCCCGTCCACGGCATCGTCCACACATCACAAAGCCACATCCACAGCAGCGGTGGCAAATCTGTGGAACAAAATAAGCACAAATAAATATTTCAAGATCTCTTTGATTTCTTCTATCCTGATGCTAAGGGATACTTCAAAACCCTGCAATATTTCTTGTATAGCACCATCGCAATGTGAACAAGCGTACATCACCCAACACTCTCCTTGCCACGCAATAACAAATGTTACTGACACTTAGGGCAAGTTGGAACAATGACTGCTCGTTGACCACTGATCCACGTTTACCTGGAAACCTGGGCACAGAATATAAACCTGTATCATGGGTACCAGGCAAATTCGACCACTGGTTGACAAACATTCATCACTCATACTTGCCCTTCGCTTAAACTTAGACACATTCATCCTTTACGTATCTCCAAAGTTTCAGCTCAAGAAGATAAAGCAATGTACACTTACGTCATTGGCTCTGGGAAACCTCCCTCCATGAACCAGCAGGTTTGTGTCCAATTAGTGAAACATCTTAGATTATTTGGTCACCCCACATTAAATGTGATATTTCGTGGGAGCAGGACACCAACGTGTTACAAATTTGGCTATTTGGTGGTTTGGCCTCACCTTGATAATTGAAGTGTGTGGCACCTCTAGATTCTTCTTGTGCGTGAAGAACAGCTGGTCCGGTTTGCAGGCTATGGACCAGGGGGGTGGTGCTGGACCGTTCTCGGGGCCGTCCACAAAACCACCAGAGTAAGGTTTGAACTTACGACTGGTGGATCTCGCTTCATTGAAGGTTTCCAGCTGGTACTGTGGAACAACAAGTACAGCCAAAACAACAAAAACATAAACAGAGGCATTTCAAGTTTTCAAAGGCAGTTCCGGAAGCACAATTATTGAAGGGCTCAAAACACACTATTCACAATTACAAGTTTACCTTCTGTTTATTTCACAAGATCAAAAGCATTACCAATTTTTCATCACTAATTTTTTCAGATGCATCCAAAGATTTGGAAACCCCGATGAGTGCTACAGGAAAAAAATATTGCTATAATATAGAAAACAAAAACTGAATGACTAGAAAATCACTAAAATTCCTGACTGCCTCATCCGTCCTCCCCTAGCTCCACCCACTGCATCTATACCCACTTACGTGGAGCGCGTGGGTTGGTATGATCTTAGAGATGGTCATGTTCTTGGCAGGTCTGGAGCCGTAGCAGCAGTGCTTGTCAACAAAGGCCAAAATGGCTGCCCTAACGGCCTCTTCCCCGATACCTTCCTTTCTGCAATGCAGACGAAACAACCATCGTAACCATGGGCTTCAAAATCTGCAATCTCTAAAAGACATTATTCATGGGAAGCCATTTTGATCTTGTTCCCTGATTCTATCATATTCACTGTTATCTATTATGGAATGATGCCAGACTATTTTCAGGATCCACGCCTCACTTTTAGTAAGTTTGGCATTTATCACATATTTCAAAATATTCTAAATGTACACTAGTATAAATTTGTCGCAAACTTTTCATGTTGTTGCAGTTATTTTTACTCTCAGGATCCCAAAATAAAAACTTACTTTCAATCCAAAATGCCCGACACAAGGATACAGTCTATTATCAAAATGTGTATTCACTTCTATAATTCCATTACACAAAAATGGAATCAACCATCCCAGATCCTTCAAAATCCACAGAACTTTATGGAGGACATGGCTAGAATAAGGCAAGAGAAGATGGCCCTCTAGTCACTCTTTACTTACGAATCAAAGACTTCTTGGGGACGATTTTCTTCTGAAGGGGGTTCATACGCAGGGGGAGGCACAGGAGGTCCTAGATCAGACAAGACCACAATTGCTAAATCAATAATTGTATTTTTGGAGGCATTGGAAAGCATTCAAATAAGCCTTCTCGCAACTGTTCAGTGAATATTCAAATGGGTTGCACATAGCCTGACTCAAATTCCAGTGCTGTGATCCTTACCGTCAAAGAATGCCACTGTCTCGTACCCAGGCACAGGCTCTAATGAAGTCACATCTGGGTTCTTTTCATCTCCCTCGGTGGCATTCTCATCATCCTCGGGGTCAGACTCCGCTGCATTGTCAAATTTGTAAGGGGCGGCACCTTCGGGGACAGCGTTTGGAGTCCAGGCTGTCAGAGTATTGAAATGTCTTTAGACAATAACTTGACAGCATTACCTCGAATTTTGAACCTCGTAAGGTACACAGAACATACTTTGCAGAAATTTCAAGATATATTGATTCCCTTTAACAGCAAATGGGCCGTATGCACAGGCAAACAGTAGCCCCATGGTCTTGTAATATGAGGGAAATTGTTTGCAGAACCTTGAAAAAATCTGGAAGCAATATACTAGTATTCTTTATGTTGAAAAAGTACCTTGCTGCTGAGATCCCTGTTGAACGGCTCCTGGGGGTTGAGGAGGCTGTGGTGGAGAGGCACCATAGCCTTGCTGTGGCGGGGGTGCCCCATAACCTTGCTGTGGCGGGGGTGCCCCATAACCTTGCTGTGGCGGGGGTGCCCCATAACCTTGCTGTGGTGGAGGTGCCCCATAGCCTTGCTGTGGTGGAGGTGCCCCATAGCCTTGCTGTGGAGGAGGTGCCCCATAGCCTTGCTGTGGTGGAGGTGCCCCATAGCCTTGCTGTGGAGGAGGTGCCCCATAGCCTTGCTGTGGTGGAGGTGCACCATACCCCTGTGGAGGTGGGGCACCAGGAGCTGTCCCAGATTGAAACACAGGAATGTAAAGATGAACTGTGAGCAAGGATACCCATCTAAAGAAATAATTGCCTTTCTTTTTGAATTAACAGTTCACATTGAGTATCAGATAACTGTAACAGAGCAGCACAAAGCAGGAAATTCTTTGGTCAAGTATTGTTGGTGAGAGTGAGGTTTTGGCTTCAAGTCTCACCCACTCAAGGTTGTGGATTTCTTTCATAAAATTTCAATAAGGCGCTGTGCATACACATGCAGCGTTCACTTCCTATGACACATTGCTTGAAGAATGAAAACAAAACAAAAGCTCAATTCCGGCAGTTTTAAATCCAGATATAGACGATAAGAATGAAACCACTGCTTTGAGGCCTATGTAAGTGCTGCAAGGGCATTTTGTAAAATCGACACCCAATGTTGGAGTCAAGTTCATTGCAAGTCCTTTCACAAGTCCCTTCACAATGCCAGTAATACGTCACAGGGCGAAAAATGACAAAAAAAGATTTTGCCACTGTTCAATTGAATAGCTTGAGAATTGGCTTAAGACTGAATGGCTTGTGATGGATATGTGATGGACTTGTAATATACTTGGATATGCAAGGACTAGTAATGGACTTGAACACAGCACTATCGGGACCATCAAGCAGACAGGAGATACTTCTCTCTTTGCCGGCTGTGAAAAATGCAGAGCCAGACCATCTCCCCCAGATTTCTGTATTACTTTCCTTTTTTATTTAAGTACTTACGTGGATAACCTTGTTGGGCCATGATTTCACTTTCAGTCTCAAAGGAAAGAGGAACTCTTCCTTATTTCCTGTTGCAGTTTCAAGGCAAGAGGATGAACAGCCAAACAAGAACCCTGGTAGAAAGGATACACAATATGAAACTGTAAGCTTACCATGTCAACATACAAAGCATGTTGTCTGAAACATCAAGAAAACTCTCTTGATATCAACTCTTTCATAAGCGATATTCTTCACAGAAGAGACATCTTTATGACATTCTGCCAGGGATGAAGCTTGTGGGTGGTGCGAAGGATGCGAAAATGCAGCCCCCTTCTATGTTTACGTTGAAAATACTACTGCCTAAAACAAGGTTGGCACATTTCTTATAAAAAAATTATGTTTTTTACTTAAATCCGATTTTTTTATACTCGGATCAAATTTTTAATTTTTTTAAAAATTTTCATATAATAAGTCCTGTAATTCATACACTGTGACTCAAAAAGCTAATTTAACCATATGCTGGCGGGGAGCCCGGTTTCGGACTTCATATCCAAAACCAGGGAGCCCGAAACCAGGGAGCCTGAAACCAGACAAAAGAGCTGGACCTTGTAACAAAAGACCATACTCGGAACAAAAGACCGAGCTGCTAGGAATCGCTAAAATTTTCTTCAGATGTCAATAGCGGAGGAAATCCGTCCTTATTTTGAGAGATTATACCATTGTTTGTGGCATTCAGCACAAGTGGATTACCACCGGGGACAAAAGCGCTCCAGGGATGAGCAATACAACACCGCTGCAGGCTAATCTGGCCCCTATTGAAAAGAGGTCAGCAGCGCACTGCACCAGTTTCGGGAACAAAAGAAAGTTACATAACACTGCACAATCTGGACTCTTTTTACAAGGTGGCAGGCCTGGCTGAAATACTCAAGCGTCAATAGATGTCAGATTAGAGTAACCAACGGATTTGTGTGGGTATAAATGTCCAGTAAATGAAGCTATGATTTTTGAAGAATTTTGAAAACAGAAAATCTTGAAAATCTCCTGATTTTTACGTCATGCAACTTCAAATTCCACTCAGCAGCAAGTGGTTAAAGTGGCTTGAATTGAAAGAAACAATCCTGCCAACCCAGATTGTATGTAACACATATGCACACATACTTCTAATCAATACTAGGTACTGAAGGTCTCATTGAAGGGGATTTGTACTTAAATACGTAAATTATAGCCAACCTTGCTGCAAAATCCTGTTAAATTCAGCAAGCAAGGCCACTGTATTACAAGCAGGACTTATACATGTGTATCCATCAGATGTCCACAGCAATCCGCTGTGAATAGATGCTGCTAGACACTATTTTTTACCCCTTAAATTTAAATGTTTGCAATATACCCTTCATTTTAGTACATTTTGTAGAATGTGTTCCTAAATTAAATCAACGACAATATTGCAGGACAAATGTAAAACGAGACCATAAATAATAAATGAAAGGTTAAATATTTGACTAAAAAAGTCCCATACTTACTCTCAAATTACCTATGAACCCTAGGAATGGAATCATAGATTTCAAAATTTTCTGACTGAAGGGAGGGAGGAAGGAAACAACACCCTTGTCCCCTCTGTAGCAAGAACATAGCGCTCAAATATCAACTTCTGTCTCCAGAAAGCTAGATAGATCTGCCCCTGAAAAGTGGGATGGGGTAGATTTTAACCTAGCCCCACAAATTGGGCTGTAGTGGCTCTCTTTTACAATCTGACTCTTTTCTGTCCGCGGTGGCGACAGAAAAGAGACAGATCGTAAAAGAGAGCCACTACAGCCCTACGAGTGGGGCTAGTTTTAACCAGGCTACTCTACTTTAGGCTTTTTTAAACAGCTCTGGCTCAGCCACGTTTTACGATGGCAGAGTTAAATTAAAACCACTGCATGTACATGATGGACACTGAGCCCATATAGAGTAATTAGCGTGGCCCAACTTTCTTGTTATGAACAAATTATCAATAACCAAAAAAATCAAATGATAAATCTGATGTCTCAGATCATTTTATATTTAATAATAATAAGACAGAACACTTGTAATGCGCCGATATCTGCCAAAAACTGACTTAGCTGAGTAAAATTCATGAAATTACATTGTAAATGCACACAAACATACATGTACATCCCACACTGCATCTCAACCCAGCCACTGGCTAGCTTCTGCTACGCTGCAGTATGACTCATGCGAACAGGAGCCACTCCTCATGTTTTATTTTAATGTCACTCACATAGAGCAAGGACACATAATCAGCGAGGCAAATTATTTTGAACATGTTCTACCAAAATTTTCCATTTCTGCGCATAGTAATGCAATACGCTGATCCTGCATTCTCTCATGCTTCAAGTTACATCCGTTCCTATACAATTCTGCGAAGACTGATATCCGAAACTGCGTCCACAAGCAAACATTACACAATTGTGTGATCGACTACCCGAGGTTGGACGGCATCGCGACTCGCCATGCACTGAATTTAGACGTCGTCCAACCCGGGCTACGTGATCGACAATTATCAAGTGGACCATCAACTTGTCAAGGCGCGGCAAGTCTGTGTCAAAGCACGTGAGCCCGTCATTCTTAATATATGTTATGTATCGACACATATCCAAATGTATACACCATAAAATCCACACACGCTCGTTACGATTGTTAAAACGCGAAAATGCACTGAATAGTTGTGATAAAACTCACCAATGAATTCCACCTCCAGTCTACACAATCACACACATGCCAGTGCATGCTCCGACGACGTCGACGATCGATATTCCAGGCTCTGATTACCGAGTTTTATTAACGTGTAGTGTACGGCCACTCAATTATGTCCGGGTACAGTAGTAAATCTAAGACTCAACTGCACGTTGCGCGCACGAACAACTCGTGTAAACAAGCGCATAACAACGACTCACCAACACAGAGATATTCACTTTCTACATGATTTACTTCTGCCGTTGCTTGTTTCACCCGTTCCTTTATCATGTTGATACTGTTTAACATGATTTAATGTTGACCAAGCTTGTGTAATATGTATGCATTAAGTACGGACATTTGAAACATGAAATGGGAGGCCATGCAGGCCTAAATGAAAAACAAAAAGTTGCTTTCAATGTCGATATTAACAATATTTTATAGATTGAATTGATTTCCCCCGACATCCATGGGTATCCCATGTACCTTTGACCTTTCAAAAGAATCCTTTAAGTTGAGTAAATATGAAAATGAAACTGACCCTCAAATGAACCAATATGTTAAATTTTCTCAAGAGCAGTGGCAATGTTTATGCAGGTTCAAGTTTTCTTTGGCTTCCTACTCCAAATGCATACAACACACGTTACAGAAAGTTTGTAATGAAAATAAATGGTTAACAAAAAAAGGCTTTGTGTCTTTGTCCTCTTAAATCT
Source organism: Acanthaster planci (assembly GCF_001949145.1). Next base: position 1,367,302 of record NW_019091396.1, read on the forward strand.
CACATTACTGTTTGCCAGAAACATCTGCCAAACACCTGAAGCATTGGGCCTGGGATCGTCGTCGGTGTCACCTACCAGACCAAGCTTGAATTTGGGGCCCTTTAAGTCTTTAATTACATTGTAACTCTTTATACAAAAGAAACAATTCTCTTAAAGGAAAATAACTGTTTGTTGATTAACACGCCCGTTTCAATTTATTAAAAGTGTGCTTGAGATCCTACAATTTTTCCCATTCTCGGCCTACGAGTATCTTTTAAAATAGTACGTGTTCTCGTCAAAAAACAAATGAAATTAGAATTTATTTTGCAAACCCTTCGCCTTTCGCATGATTGAAAAAAAAATTCATGTCATATTGTCTGTTTAAATTTATACAATTAAACTTCGTCTGAAATGCAATTCTGGTATATAAAATGAAAATATACTCTCGGGTAATTTGTAAGTCTTTTGTGTCGGTTGCTTTTAAAGTGAACTG
>NW_019091396.1:1368344-1400591 GCF_001949145.1 Acanthaster planci
TGTTGCGGGGGGCCTTACCCTGGATGGAAGAAATTTGAAATAAAAATCAAGGCGGGAGGGGACAGAAAAAGGGAGAAAAAGAGATGAGAGGGGATGGAAATCCCCAATTTGCTACAAACAAACAAACAAAACAACCAAACTTAAATTAACTCCCTCCCACTGTTGGTGGTTTGTCAGTTCGGAGCTGATGAGTGCTTTGCCATCCCCCGAAAAATTTCCCCTGAGAAAAGTGGATAGCCTCCCTCGAAAAATCCTGGCGACAAAAAGTTTCATAGCGTTTGAGTTTCGCTACATGTGTGAAGAACATTTGTCTATTTGTGATATGTCTATTCCTGGTAGAGATATTTCTATTAAAAATAGAGATAACTCTATTTCGGGAATAAATGTTAACTTTGCACGTCTAGGAATTAAATGTTAACTTTGCTCGCCATACATTTACAGCACCACTCGAAAATTTTTAAATGAACTCGAAGTATATGTACATGAAGTGTACAATGTGCAGTGTATGTATGTACCAAATGCCGCGCCCTGCGTTGCGCATGCGAAGGTCGCGTCGGGCTCCGGCGCGGCGCAGCCGGTGCCGGATCGAAACGGAAACTTCCGCTTGCAAGTCTAGTTTACGCATGGAATTCGGAGTGACTGTGTCGGTGAGTTTGTCAGAATTGATGAAAACAGTTCTCTCGCAAGTGGGGCTTGTCTTTTTGTGCAGATGTCTTCACAGTTTCTAATGTGAATTTAATTTTTCATGTGGTTCAGGCTTCAACCCTGCATCATTTCATGAACAGTAAGGCACCGTTCCTGTTCAGGAACTTGAGGAAGTAGGCCCTAGCATGCCTGGCCCATGCCCACCTCAATTCACACCATGTTCACCAGGTTAACCATTAACACTTAAACCTTACTTAATTTATGCCTGGTTATGGCATTCCTCCATGGACCGAGGTACATGTACTGTAGGTCTACGTGCGTGTACATTTACCTGCGCGCCCATCATGCTCGTGCATGTCAAGGGCAAGGCCGAGGCTGTACCCGGCGCCAGATTGGGCTCATCAATGGTCCGAGTAACTTGGACTCTACAAATCGCCTTTTTAACATTTGGACTTGGTTGGGCGACGGGCGAGTAGTAGAGTCCATACCTTCCACAGGCTTTTAATCCCATTGCATTAATTCATTTCACTCAAAATAACTTGTATCCCGAATCAAAATCCTACAAATTCACCTCCAAAAAGTGCCCAACCATATCCAAATGTTAAAAAAGGCATTTTGTAGAGTCCAAATTATTTGGACTATCCCATAGTATAGGACAGGGTTATTTGCTTGGTCTATAGGCCCATGGAAGAATTGTGATCATATAGTTACCAGGTCCCTTAATTTTGTCACACACTGTGACAACCAATCAGACTTAGGTGGCGAAATTAGGACATTAGGCTGTGACCACAGTTAGGGATTCAACTGTTAGGACTTAAGCACAATCTTGAATCATAGCAAATTTATTATACTCCATGCTTAAGCTTACTTGATTCATGGAGGTAGGATGGTTGATTAGCCTTTGAGGGAAATCCATTGATACAATCAACTCAGGAGGGACTAGGCGGTACAATAAATTGGCACAAAGTCAGGAACACGGTACATATTGAAATATTGCTTAATTGACACCAAGAGCAAGCTTAGGGAAGAGATGATTGATGAGTTGACTATGTTACCTCGTGCAAATTGCAACTAACTGCAGTGCATACATGTAGATTAATACATAAAGTGCAATAGCTACATGTAGCAGGTGGCTGGATTGAGAAGCAGTTTGGGACAGGTGCACATTGCATTTAATTTCCTAGGGTTAGCACACTCTCAAAAATCAAGGAAAACTCTCAAAAATCAAGGAAAACTTCCAATTTATCACTGAACATCATACAAATAAAACATGCTTATGAGGGCAGTGGTAAGACTAGTTTCATTAAGTAACAGATTGAATGTTATATTCCTTGAGGCAACATCAAGTGGAACACTATCTTTGGCACAGTTGCATAATACATGTACGTCACACCCGGCCACTAAATCCCACCTCGTTGCTGGCTACAGAGCCTGAACCGGTGACTGCCTTCCCTAGTTTCAGTCCCCACCTGATTCCGGGGGTTTTACCCAGAATATTTTTCGGGGGTTTTCTTCCCACCTCTAAAATGGTAACTGCCTTTCATTGTCTCCTCTCTACAGGTGTGGGCTATTTTGTGGCTGTCTAAGGTGCCCTTTTATGGCTTTAGTTTGGCCACACTGTAGTTCAGTGTCTGCATTGTACGGCATGTTTTATAAAAATTGTTATAATTGTATGAAATTTGCACTTCATAAACAAATGAATTATTGTTACAGCCTGCATGACATCAAAGCAGTAGTGCCCTCAGTTATCCAGGAAAGTGTTTAAGAAACTTGTGCACATTTCAGTGTATTTAACCTCCAAGGGATGTCATTGATAGTTTTTAATAAATAACACCAAGGATTCCTCAAAAGTACCCTGGGCACTGAAGCTTGCAAGCCTGACAAAACCAGTAGATAGGAGACAGTAAGGAGCAGTTACAGTTTTAAGGGGTGGGAGGAAAACCCTAGGGGAATATTCTGGGTAAAACCCAGGTAGGGACTGAAAAACCCAATCCACATGTGGACCAGGCCGGGATTCGAACCCGAACCACAGAGGTGAACGGCAAGGAAAGAAGAATTATGCCAACCTGACTCCCCATGAGTATACATGTAAAGCTGAGGAGAAATTGTGTCCAAGAAAGAAATTCATTGCTGCTACACTTTAAAATATCATAAACCCAAAATCAAGGCAGTTGACTTGATAATTGTGATATACCATTAATTGTCTTGATTTTTTGCAATACTCTCATCTGAAATGTCTTGAATTAAGTGTAAACTATGAGTGTCTTAGTCTGGGGATTGTATATTTGGGGACTCCAAGGGAGACCTACATTTTAACTTTTGGAATCATTTTGGTAGATGACTGTGGCATCATGCTCAATATTAACCGAAGGTTAATTAAGAACTTATGGATTGGATGTACACATAGAATCGCCATGACAAATTTTAGCTGCTGACACAAAAATGAAAGGACTTCAACACCTTGTTGTAAAACATGTACGTGCATGCCAGTTCACTGTTCCCACCATAATCAGCTGTAGTGGTGAAACAGCACGGGTACCAATGATTGAGAGCAGGTTGGTGAGACATCCCTGCATTTAGGGACTCGTGTATGATATCACAATGTGCTGTGCACAAGGAATATGCCAGTAATTTCTATTGACCGGTCCCATTATCATTCTGGGGCAGAGAGATGCATAACAATATTGATTCTGACTGCCTGGTCAAGGCAGTTTTCTTCAGGCTTCAGACAGTATGCTGTGTAATGTCACATTGCTTTTTGTGTTTCCCTTCCACCAGGGTTCTCGTTTGGCCGTTCAACTTCTTTACTTTTAAATTGCGAAAAGAGACAAACAGGCGTTCCCCTTTTGTTTGAGACTTGGAGAAAATCATATGGCCCATCAGGGTTATCTGCGTAAGTACCTTCAGCCCACATAAAAGAAAATAATCAGGACTGCTGAGAAATGGGGGGGGGGGGTGGGGGAGAAAGGAGAGTAAATCGATTAACACCCAGAAAGAAAATACATATCTCAGGTCTTTAATATTCAGATTGTCTTTGCACGTGCATGTACCTGCCAATAGAGGGCACTGTAGTGCACTAGAACATGGTATGACAAACATGTGAGGGCCGTAAACTATGGTCAGTGTGTACGGCAGTCATTTGGTATGGCATATTGTTCTGTACCATTTGTTTAGAGTTTTTCCTTATTTATTAGTGTAAAAACCATGTGATGAATAAATGTACTGTGTAGAAATCATTTGAAAGAAATCCACCTGGGCAAGAAATGAAAATTGATCAAGGAACCTGCCAATACTGGCTGGTTGGCACTGCTGTAATGGTACCAATTTTGTTGATTCTGAATTAAACATGCGCTATCCAGCACTTTAAAGTGTAATGGTTTCACAAGGCTGTCCAATGCTTGTTCTCTGTGGATATTCTTTGAAATCATGTTTTGTATGTATGGGACAGCTCCTAGTGCCCCACCTTCACAGGGCTATGGTGCACCTCCACCACAGCAAGGCTATGGGGCACCTCCACCACAACAAGGCTACGGGGCACCTCCACCACAGCAAGGCTATGGTGCACCTCCACCACAGCAAGGCTATGGTGCACCTCCACCACAGCAAGGCTATGGTGCACCTCCACCACAGCAAGGCTATGGTGGACCTCCACCACAGCAAGGCTATGGTGCACCTCCACCACAGCAAGGCCCCGGGGCACCTCCACCACAGCAAGGCTATGGGGCACCTCCACCACAGCAAGGCTATGGGGCACCTCCACCACAGCAAGGCTACGGTGCACCTCTACCACAGCAAGGCCCCGGGGCACCTCCACCACAGCAACGCTATGGGGCACCTCCACCACAGCAAGGCTATGGGGCACCTCCACCACAGCAGGGGTTTCCACAGCAACCTCCTCCAGGTATATTTTATTTATGCGAAGGACAAGTTTTCATTTTTTTGGTGTAATTTTTCAACAAAGTCTTTGAACACCGCAGGAACCCCAGATTATGAGACTTTAGGGTCAATGTTTTCACATTCCTACAGTCTGTCTGTTTCTGTTACAGAGCAAATTCTATGTTTGGAAACCAATGTCTTTGCTTATTACCAGCCTAGAAAATCTGAAGTAATGTCTTGGAGTTTTTGACTAAATACTTTTTGATATTACAAAGGTGCCACCAACCTGGAGGGCATTAAGATTGACACTGAGGGCGATGGAGGGAACCCAGATGTGAATTCATTGCAGTCTGTGCGAGGGTATGAGACTGTGGCATTCAGTGATGGTAAGAGCCACCTCATTGGATTTAAGCCAGGCCATATGAATATCCCAGGTTATCAAATGCCCAATAGTTTCAATCAATCCAGCTACAGTCTACGTTGCTTGGGCATTTTAGACCTGACTTATTTTTGTCTTTCAAGGTGCTGTCAAAATGAAACTTTTGGGTAACTTGTTTTTTTTTCTAGGGCCACCTCTGCCACCCCCTGCAGTTGAACCGCCATCAGGAGACCGTCCCACCGAAGTTTTTGAATCGTAAGTAAAACAATGAAGCTGTATTCAATATGTTGCATTCAAATAGAGTGCTGTCTTTTCTTTCCTCATTCCAGCAAAAAAAGCTCAAAAAGCTGTCGTTGCATTTTAAAGGATCTTGGAGGATTAGGTCTATAGATGCATGAGTGTCAATGGTAGGAACAAAAAAAACGAAAGTCATCACCGGGTTTGCTCTCTCTTTTCCCATCAACAATATGCAGCATGGGCTGTTTAATAGTAGTGTCATGTTTATCTTGTGCAAGGACTCAATGTCACTGAGCATTTTCAGGGTTATTTCCTAAAGATCATATGAGCCATTAAAGATTGACGTGGAGTTTCTCTGTACGTTGAACAATTGTTGGTCTGCCAGGGACAGATCTAGTTTTCAGGAAATAGTTGGAAAGAGGGTTGGCATGTAAGTTTTTTCCCATGCCTGTGCTGACTGCAGTTATCCTTCCTATGGGACCTTCCTGTGCCCTGTGATGAATGTTATGAAGCTGTCCCCTGCATTCCTGAGCAAGTTCAGAATATATTTCAGAACTTTGAGCAAGTTTTTGTGTTCTTTCCTAAAAACCCTACACTCCCCTCCCCCCAATCCGATTCTGCTTTCTGTTGTGTGGGGCATCATGCGATGCATTGTGTAAACACTAAATGGCAACAACAGGGCCCATTGTAACAGCACTGCCGAGCATTGAAATTTTATGCTAACAGGACTCTGTGTTTTCAAGATGTATTTTTGCATTGGGGAGATGTTAATTTATATAACGGGTTTTGCCCTTACCCAAGGTATATATTGATAAACACTGTATGCTCAGTGTTTGTCCAAGAGCTTGCGAAAAAATTCACAAGCTTACTCGGGTGGGACTCGAACCAACTGGAACCAGACTCGGGCCGGCCAGCCGACCCGGCAAGCTCGGTGATCAAGTGGTTAAGACATCTGCACTAGTAAGCAGGAGGTCATGGGTTCGAGTTCCACCCGAGTAAGCTTGTGAATTTTTTTGCAGTGCACAGAATGTTTTTTCAATCTGATGGATATACTGTTTGCATTGTAGAAATGAAGGCATCGGGGAAGAGGTTGTGAGGGCAGCCATCTTGGACCATGTTGGCAAGCACTGCTGCTACGGCTCCGGACCTGCCAAGAATATGACCATCTCCAAGATCATACCAACCCACGCGCTCCACGTAAGTTGGCATCTCTACCACTACCTGAGTTTCGTGGGATGTTGGACATCCCTTCCGAATAAAAGCACCCTCTCACCAGTCTTTTGACTGGGCTTTGCATGTGTTCGGCGCAAACTTGAAAACCGTACTTTTCAACAGAAGTAGGGTGCCGTGTGCTCAGAGTACCCTGCACCAGGCATGCTTGAACCTTTGTGCACAATCAGTGAGTTCTCAGATGAAAGGGATGCCTCTGCTATGTCAAAAGTACCATCTCCTCTTGGTGGAGACGGCACAGAGCAAGAGGCAGCGTGAGGGAGTTTAATCTGTTTAAGTAAAGAAAGTAATTTGGAGAGGTTTTAGTTGAGAAGTGTGTGCTCTGCAGGAAATGTGCTTCACGATTGACATTGGAAAACTTGGAATATTGCTGTTCGTGAATGACTATCATGTTTGTACAGTCAATCCTAGTACATTCATGTATATCTACTTTCCTACATACTTCCCAGCTAGAATAATGTACGGCACGTTTCCCAAACTGTTGGTGGTCTAGGTAGAAACGTGTCAGACTTGCTTACTGTTTTTGCCGGATTTGTCATTCGCAGTACCAGCTGGAAACTTTCAATGAGGAGAGGTCCACCAGTCGTAAGTTCAAGCCTTACTCTGGTGGTTTTGTGGACGGCCCTGAGAACGGTTCAGCACCGCCTCCATGGTCCGTAGTATGCCAGCCGGACGAGATGTTCTCAACTCACAAGAAGAAGTTAGAGGTCCCGCACACTTCTGTCGTCACTGTGAGTCAGAACCCCAAAAGGGTCAATTTGGTAAAATTTGGATGTCCTGTTTTCGAGAAATGCTACATTTCTGATTTGGGTTGACTAACAGTTTTAAAAGTTCCATTAACTGTATACAAATATGCTGGGTCAGGGAGGACAACGTATAGATTTTATGACAAGATATGCTGTTACCGACTGCTTCAAGTAGTGTAGTGAAACTGGCTTCCCGTGTTCACCTCAGGAAAATATAACCCTCCATGGATCATTCGGGGAGTCTAGTTTAACTACACCATGAGACAAAGCGGTCAATATTTGTTTTACAGTATCTTGCTCATAGATTCAGCTTGGTTTAAGCGATTGATTTGATCTAATTTGAATGCGTCTTAAGTTTGATGGAATTGGTCTTGGTATCATGTTGAAGCATTAAAATTACTTGTGGCATTTTATGTACATCTATAAAAGCAAGTCTGGTCCGAGCCAATTTGGCTCATCAGGCCGTTGTTTATTTGGCATGAAACGATTGAGAATGTTTCTATTCCCCCCCCCCCCCCGGATGGGATGCCAGTCCATTTATACTCCTGGGTGGCGAGAGGCAAGCAGGGGTGAAGTGGCTTGCCAAGGGCCACAACATACTGCCAGCAGCTGGATTTGAACCTCCAACCCTATGATTGAAAGCCACAAACCCTAACCACTTGGCCACATGCTCCCACATCTATATGATGTACATCTATATGCAGTTTTGGAAGATTTTTTAGAGCACAAGTCCAGGCAAGTAGATTTCAGACCTTTGTGCGCACAACTTCTGTCACAAGAATATCCCTTTTTGCTGGTGAGTTTTCAAAACTTCCCCCTCGGCAGAGGATATCCCAGGAACTTTTACATGCAATAAAGGGTCGATCCAATGCCATTGAAATAATTTTTGTTGAAATATGTTGACGATTGAGCCCTAATTGGTAGAACGCCAGTACCATTTTGTGGGTTTCTAACGTATCATATAACATAAGAACCAATGAAACCAGAGAGACTTCAAATCATGGTTTTGTTTGGGTCCTTTTTTTGCCCACAGGTGTGTCATTACTGTGTTGGGCGTGGTGTTGTGACGTGCAGCATCTGCCACGGACAGGGACGTGTAAGCATAAATGTGTGCATATAGTTGCTCGGGAAGCCAGACAACATGAGGGTTTGGGGTTTTTTTTCGCAAAATGTTTAGGAGGCTTATGTTGCAGTTGCATGGGTTGGCAGGCCGACTTTCCTGACTCCTCTGAGCAGGAACAAGAGAGAGTGAGTTTATACATGTCAGCTGTGGTCTTTTGATGAGCATACACTCAGATTCATTCACATTTGGCTGTCCAATAGTCACACGTCCGATACTGTTTGAATGTACAGTCTTCATCTGTGCACCGGGAGTGTGCAGGGGCCCAGTTGAAATATTTCCCACCCGCCTCTCTCTTCTTCACAGATGAGGGGGATATTTCAACTCATGGCATATAAGGTGGCTAATAGTGGGCTAGGGGGTAGACTTGCTGGCAGACTGGATCAAGGTTCTATAAGCCACTGTTGGTAATTAACCACCAGTCAATTTTGCCCAGAGTTGTAAGGATGCATTTTGTAACTAAGCTACAGGGGCAAAAGTGGTCACAAATTGATGTTGGCACTAGATGTTCCAATAGACTTGCAAGCATCTCGTTTGGCAAGCGTGATGTTTAACAGACAGTGGGACTGGTCCTAGACCAAGAGGAAAAGCTTGCTGGAGCATTATACAAGTGAACTTAAATCTCTTTTCCAAATGCAGCACTTCTAAGAACTGGTCCATTTTAGAGAGATCCACATGACTCCAAGAAGAGAGTTACTAATGTGATTCTACTGCAAACCTTTAATATGTCGAATTCACTTTATTGAATTGTTACCGGGCATGAGACGTTGGCCAATGGTAGGTCTGCTGATTGGCATGTACATGCCTAGAGGAACTTGCCTAGGGCTGGGTTGGCAAAATGGCAAAGGAACCCACACTCCTCGTTATACTTTCATGCCTCTGGGCTGGCCAAGAGGTGCAAAGTGGTCCATCATCGACCTCCCGAACAAACACTGATCGACATCTAACAGTGTCCGTGTCGTGTGTTTTAGGATCGTTGCACCTTCTGTCATGGAAGTGGCCATCAGACAGTTTACCGTGACGGTGAATCTCATTCTGACAATTGCACCGTGTGCAGTGGGAGTGGAACGCGCAGGTAGGTAGTGAGAGTGTTTCATACCTTTTGTAAAAAATCTTTGTAAACCTTGAGATCCTGCTGTCAGTTGGTATCATTAAGCTGTTATATTGCACTGCTGCACGGTTGGGTAAACTTCAGTTGCTGGATTTCATTTGACCTGTGCAGCTGCAGTTGTTGCCATATGCAAAAGCTTTGACAAATCAGAAGGGGTGTAAAATTTCTGCAGATGCCCAGAAGAAAAATAATTTGGGTATCCCCAATTTATATTTAAAATACAGTTACACATATTGGTTTTCCCTCAGCAATGAACCGACTGGCAAGTTGCCAGTTGCAGGTGGATCAAAAGGAATTTTCAGGCTTCTGATTTAATTGGACCATCCATTTGTTTTTTCCTATGTCTATACCAATCTGCGAGGGAGGTCACATTTCTTGATTGTTTTTGCAATCCCGTTTCTCAGTTGTAGCCGATGCTGGGGCAGCGGTACGGTCAGGTGCCCCACCTGCACAGGCTACCGACAGCTGCGTCACTTCATCCTTCTGACCATCTCTTAGTAAGTTCCAAGTTTCTGGTTTCCCTTTTCTTTAGGCAAAGGCAATTTACTGGTACCGGCCATCATTTGCAGTCATCCATAAAGTAAGGGACGATATTAGTGTCGAAAATCATTCTTGTTGCAAGATAGTTAAGGGACTAAACTCCATGTGAAATGATTCTCTCTGGTAAGCTGTCATTTGGTAGAAAACAATGATAGAAGGCCATTTCCAACAACGTTTGTGAAGATGCATGTTTGGAAAATTGCCAATAGAAAAGCCTACAAGCATTGCCATGACGCACACACAGTAACTGCAGTTTGTCGGCTCAGTGCATAAAATCTTGTAGCTGCGTTTGACCAAACATGAGAAAGTGTCCCAGATGCTGAATAAGCCTTTCGCAAGTTAAGTCTGATTAAATTCTGGTACACTGAGTTCTTTAAATTCAAGTGAACATAACAATTTGAATTTGCCATGCAAAAGACACTGTTGCTATACCTCGTGATTCGGAGCAAGTTTTTGCTTAGTAACATGAGAGACGCCTTGCATGCATGACTTTGCATGCTGACTTTGTTCTGAAATGCCATTGCTTTTTTCGAAATACCAGACAGGCTCATTTCCAAGGAGAAAGTTTTAATTAAAAACGGGCGGGGGGGGGGTGTTGGTTATACAGTTTGACAAATTCTGATCCAAAGCAAGCAAGTTGACGGTAGTGTGTACTGTGCGGTCCACTATTGGGGACCACCCTATCAACGTTGGTCAAGTATTGGAAGTGATAATTTTATCTTGGCATTGAGGAGATGTACGGAGCATTCTTTGTCCTGGTGTTTAACTGTGAGTTTTGTATTTCTTCTCACTATGGCCCAGTGTCAACAATTTAGAGGACTACATCTTGGAGCACACGGACATGCCAGATGAGCTGATCAGGAAAGTCAGTGGACAGATTGTGTTCCAGCAGACTTTGCCCTATGTAAGTGTTGGGAAGATGCGTCTAAGCAAATCTTAAAGTGGGATCGACAGTTACTGGCAACTATCAGTCACCCATTGTAAAAAAGAAAAATCTAGAACTACACCTTCACATGTCTCATTGAAATTATCATGGAGGTTTTATAATCTTTTTTCTGCTTTTTTTCTTTTTTTATTCCAAAAACATTGAAATCTGATAACTAGTAGCAATTATAGCGAACCAATTACGTGTATTCCTGCGGCTTAGTCTTTTCAAAGTTAGCAAATTTTGTTGAAGGATTAACACAGAAATTTGAAATAAAAATACCAAAGGTTGTTATCTAAAATAGTATACAGTGAGATTTTTCACAATGTTTATAACATGATTGTGATTTTTTGTTAATAGGTGTGGCCTATTTCCCAGTACCCTGTCCAAGAGATTAACCAGAACTCAGCTTGTCTTGTTGAAAGACATCGCTCTGCCTGGCCAAATGCTCGGACTCTGCAACAGGTGAGAATGTTATCTTTAATACCGACCCCAGTTCCACAGTGTGATTCAACAAAGCCCCTTTATATTTTCTCTAAATTGTAATGCACTGGAGTATTGACTCAAAGTGGCTCGACTTCAGATGGACTCATGCAAACAACAATTGATGCGCGGTTCAGGGCTGTTAAGGTGTTATTGGATTTTGATTGACTTAATATTTAACTTTATTTAATAAATATTTGAATTTTAATTGATATATGATTTGACTTATCTTGAAAAACGTTTGACTGACTTTCAGCACACGATTTATTAACTAACTTCAGGGTTTCTCCTGGGGTACTGGTATGTGTGAGGTGGTCAAACAAATGTTGCCAAAATTTTAGTGCCTAAAACAAAAGGGGGTGTTGTCAGAAAGGCCTAAGGTAAATTCTATATAGTCTAATTGTACATTCACTCCAAATTTTCCCTCTAAAAAAATTGATCTCGCATTCTGTGTCTGTCTTGAACGTTCTGAACAATTTGAAACCGATCTATTTCCAAATATCTTAAGTTATTTGGCATTTCCCTTCCATCTGTGTCTATTTTAAGTGTGAGGTGGTGAAATTCAACAGAAAAGCCTGAAGTGGTCACCTGGTCACTAAGATCAGTGAGGCTGACTGCCTCACAGTTGAATGGTCAGGAGAAACCCTGACTGACTCGTGACTAATGTGCCTGTGGTTTGACTTGTGACAACTGTATGACAGACGTATGACTGACAGGATGACAACAGGTGCTGAATCTGTGGCCAGTGTCGCAGGACATGAACAAAGTGCTGAAAAGATTAAAGTGTGCTGTTCTAATTCAAGTTACACCCACATTTCAGTGGCCAGTCCACTTTAAAGTGGTCTGTTTTGAGCCTGAAGTAGTAACAGCTCAGTACGTGTTTGGGCATCAGATTGGTAACTAGATTGTTCACATTTCATTTGCTTACGTTACCCCTGCTGGAGATATATGGTTGCAGATTTGTCTCATCAGTGGAGGTAAGGAGACTACCTTAATCCCCCAAACCCCTGCCTGTAAACCAGTGGCATATTCTTTTGGCTTTAATTGTCAAGGAACCCCAAACTTGAGCTCCATGGAATATTGTAACCGTCGGGCTCTTTTTTCCTTAATCCTGCGACGTCCTCCAAACCCTTCCAGTCGACTTTTAAAGGATCTTGGAGGATTGTAATGAATAGCAGCATTCTAAATTGCTAGAGAATCAGTCGTTGCAACTGTCCATTTCTGTGTTCTGCTTCTTATCCCAGCGTCAGACCCTTAGCTCTGTACCCGTGACTGAGGCCCACTATGACTGGAAAAACATCAGCACCCGCTTCTGGGTTTATGGCTTTGAGCACAAGGTCCACGCCCCGGACTACCCTCACAAGTGTTGCTGGGGGTGCAGCATCCTGTAAAGACAAAAGGTTGGCTACTCTTTCTGAAAGAAATCTCGGGATACGTTTGATCGACCCACCGATACTGCCGTGCAACAAAGAGTCCATGTACAGTTGTGTTATACTTTCAAATGTTGGTTTAATGTGTGTTGAATTCTGTTGTGTGGAATTTACACATTCAACCTGCCACTGGTGTTGAAACTTCAGAGTTCACTCAATTTGGTGTACTTTTTGGGCTAAGACAATGCCTGAACGCTACGGTTTCCAGTCATAGTCTGGAACTTCAGAGTTCTTCACAAGTCTCAGGAGTCTCATGAATCTTGCTTCATGAGTAATCACAAATCTTCATAAGTAGTCACAAATATCCAAGTCTAATTTAAGGTGCAAACTGTTCAGTCATGAACTGTAACAAAAGCATTTCTTGCTATTCACCTGCTGTTAGTAGGGAACCGTCTTGTGAGAGTTCTTGAAGTGTTTTAGCTAAAGCTGTCCAGATACCGTACTAAATTTTGAAGCTGTTTCAATTTGGCGTTAAACAATGCCCTCCGAGGTCAAGTCACCATTTTTTGTTGTGACATAAAACTGATTCAGTGCAACTTTGAAGCGTTCAGACATTGTTTAGCCCAAAAATTACACCGAATTGAGTTCAACAACTGTTTTAAGCAAATTTAGAAAGATCTCAGAACGTGTTCATTGTATGCTTAATTAATAGTGATTCGTCCACCATTTACTTTGTGATCCAACCAGCAACTCGTACGCTTTGCCCTGGACACATTGTATTCTTTGCATATTTTATACGCCGTCTAGCTATGGCTTACGTGTTTGCCACAAACACATCACTGCCATTAGCCAAAGCCATCTAGAGTAAATTACCTAAAATCACCCAATATGTGGGAGCCACTCTCTAGAAAGCAGCCCAAGTTGTATTTGAACTGCGTTTGTTTAATTTTAGTAATTGGTTCAACAAAAATGACACCTAAAATCTTTTTCTCCAGTTTTCTTTGTTAACATGAATTTTGGGTATTTCAATTACTAAAAGCGGACTTATTTGATTCGTTAATCCCATCTTTTCATATGAAGTTTTTTTTTCTTTCGCAACTCACCGTGCAGATTTTGAACTGCTCAAATCGCACTAAAATAATGCTGCAATTTTTGTATTTTTATATTTGATGTCAAAATAATAAAAATCTTCAGTATAAATATTAATTTCCTTGAGAGTAGCAAAGCAAAATGACGTGAGGGATAGGGAACAGCGTTTTGATTCCAGTTAGCTCTTTGTTTGCTTTACAAGTCCTGCTTAATTAGTCAGGGGTTGATCGACGTTTCCTTGTCAGGTCTCGGCATGGCCCCCACAAGCTATTCAGTGCACTGCGACAAAGAAATTGTTTTCGTATGGTCCTTCTTCACATCAGTACTAATGCAAACCTATACATCTATAACCAGGTGCAGTGTAAAATAACTGAAAGGCCTTTGTTGGTATTCTACATGGATGTAGTTTTGAATGATGGCTTCTTGGAGGACCTGTAATGGGGCCCACAGCCTTGTCCAGTGTTTCTTAACAGAAGATGTTGTCTTCTCTAAAACCTGTAATAGAATCCACGTGTGCCATTGCACTGTACTTTAAGAATGCACCTTCAGGAAAATTTTAAGAAATTTACTTTCTTTCTGCAGCGCTAAATGTAATTTTTTTTTCTTGCCAACCTTTTTCGTGCCGTCTATCTGTTTACATAAATATCAGTTAGTGTCCGATTTGCTTCAAAGTTTACCACTTTTTTTGATGCTTGACTTTACACAGAAGATTGTATTTTCATTTATATGGAATGTTTTAGTAATATATTGACTCTTATTTGGTTGTTTTATACAGAATTAGGAATTATTCTTTTGCCATTGCACTGACCACCAGCAGTAGCTTTACCAGCCAATGGTAGGCAAAATACGACTACGGCGTATTCATTTTATTTGAAAGTGTTTATGTACATGTAAGTGATTGATAGTGATGTTTGTCAGACAATTACCATTTTACAAAGTGATACCCAGCTCTTGCTAACATTGGAATGCGCCTGTTCAAGTTTGTTGTGACAAAGGCATCAAAACATTTATAGTGTAAGCTGTGTGGTGCTCCATAAAAACTGACAACTTGATGTCTTTACATCCAATTTCTATGCAGATCATGATGTTCACAAAGGGGGGGGGCCAGGTTTGATCAGCAACCATATGCTGCAGAATGGTTAGATTTCCATCTTTGGCCTTGTAGGAATTTTGTGCACTTGGGGCTATTCTTGCTCATCCCAGCTGTGGTACTCCAAGCCGAAGCCTTGACTTTCAGACATGGTCTTAGCCTCTGGAAATCTACCCCACCATATTGGAATGTCCTTGCGGACAAAATTTGCTTGAAATAGCAAAATGAGAAGGGCTGTATTGACAACAGACTCATGTATGTACATGTACCTCCATGTTTGAAGGTGTTTGGCCTATAGTTTACTCATGAGGCTAGAGCATGTCGTTCATTTCAAATGGCTCCCATTGCCTCAGTCAAGCAACATGTGCAAACAACTGACACTGCACAGGACCTATTTTGTGTTTGACTCTGTGTAATAAAATTCTGCCTGTGGCCCTGATAAAGCTGGGTACCTGCTAAAGAACTGTGACCGAAAATGACACTGAATACTAGACACTGAAATTGCACTGAAATTACTGACTGAAATAACTAAGTACTAAGTACCTGATTGGGAAAATGTGTCAACAGATTCTCATTTATAAAATATTACTAGCGATATTTTTTCAATTTTTTGTATCTGAATGGTATATATATATTTTGAGATGTATTTTTGTATGGATATACCAGTTTTAATTCATTTAGTGCGTGCCCATCGAGTTGAATAGATTTTTGTGTACTTTAAAAACAATGTGTATCATGGAAAGCAAAAATCGATTGAATCCTTTGATTCTCATGAGCCTGAAAGTCTCCTTTTTTCAGTTTTTCATTGTATAATTATGCTAAAAGATTTCAATAAACCTTACCCAGTGAAAAACAGCAGAGGTCATCTTTTATCATGCGCAGAGAAGCGTAATAAATGGATTAACATATCCGGAACTGTATTCATTGAATATATCAGTTGCACTCATACATGTAGAAAGAAGACTTGCTGAAGAGGGATTTTTTTACATCTTTTTGATGCAACAAAGTACTGCCGGGACCACTACTATTGTTGCCATTTAGTAATGACTGGGCCTAGTTTTAGTTAAGTTTCTTAAATTTTAGATGAAATTGTTTTCCTGGAACTATTTCCATTGAACTTGGGAGAGAACTCTGCCATAGGTCACTCATGATAACTTAAAAAAGACTTGTCTTAAGAAGATGAAGGTTTTTTTATTACTCATGTAGTGTGTGTAGAAGTTGGCAGTAGGGGTTTAATTACGCAGCAGGGTAACCATGATAACCCTTACACTCTACTTGCCCAATCTATGATTAATTAGCACTTCCCTCTCTTATAATCTTTGTGACTTCCATTTGTAAGCGTGTTTGCACACCCCACTCTGAGAGAAAACTATTAAGGATCTCTTTGTCTTGTTTTTTCTTTAATTGTAATCCTCCTTTGTTAGGCTTTGTGATTGTGTACATTCCTGCTGATTAATGGGAGGGCTCATGTCCTTGTTTATTCTCGCCATTGCAGTTTTATGTGTCCTTTCAATGATATTTGGATTGTTTTGTATGAATGTCTCTATGCAGAAATGAATAAGTAAAAATAAATCGTACCAAATCATTTTAAATTTCATACCCATTGTTATTGTAATTTTAAAGGAATTTTAGTATTTAAGTACATGTACGATGTTTATTAACAGGGCACTGAACTTCGTACACACAAAGTTGCTAGATTTTGTTATATAGACCCAAGACGGACCCCTAAGCCTTGGCCTCCTAGTCTGCCATGAGTCCAGAACCTATACAGTGGAGCTAGTTATGGACAATACGGGCGATTCACAACGCCGCCAAGAGTTTGCAACGCGTTGGCCAATCACAACGCGCGAAATTTATCGACCCTTTCCAATTGGCAAATGCGTTGCGAACTCTTGGTGGCGCACTATTGTGAAACGGCTGTATTCCAGCTGCAGAGAGGGTGAATTAGGCTGCACCCAAATCTCTTGTCTAGAGCTAGGTTTAGGTCTTCGCTCCATTGGAAATGCGTGGAGACGTGCAGACGATAGACCTAGCAATAGCTCTGGAAGCCTGTTTTGGACACGGCCTCAGATTGTCTCTTGTGGCTACTCCCTGACAGCATGAGTATTGAGGAGAAACCAAAAGTCACCATTGGAAATTAAACCCACTATCTAACTACACGTATGTCAAAAATACCAGTAAACCACTTGACCATTTCCATGATATTGCTTTTCACC
This sequence comes from Acanthaster planci, assembly GCF_001949145.1. Next base: position 1,385,402 of record NW_019091396.1, read on the forward strand.
CTGCATTTTACGGAAAAAGCAACCATTAAGTTTTACTGCACTTGCTATGTGAAGATTGAGTGTTTTTATGGCATGCAAAGTTAACAGTTTATCATGAAATAGAGATATCTCAATATTGGTAACCCTAACCCCCTAGGGTATACACCCTAGGGGGTTAGGGTTACCAATATTGAGATATCTCTATCTCACCGTTTTATGTTAACTTTGCATTCCAATAAAAACACATAAAAAAAAACCACAAAAAAACACAATCATATTGAAATTGGGGGATTTGGGACTGTTAGGGTTAATTAATTGATAGAGATATCTCTGTTTCACGATTATGTTGTGCACGTCTGGTGTTATGGCGTTCAAAGTTCACATCAATCCCAAATTGAAGACATGCAAAGTTAGCATTTAATCATGAAATAGAGATATCTCTATTAGAAATATATGTGGTCCCTGGACCACATCTCAACCTATCTACCACACCGTCATGCACCATTTTTTTGCACTGGTGGGGACACGTTTTCCTTCGTTTCATTGTCTAACATGAAACATACATGCATATACTCTATGTTATCCCGACTCCTGTGTGATAATGTGTTTTCATTGCTTTCTGGGAAAAACAGTCCACATGCATTCTTCCTGGATGGGATTCCAACCCATGTTCAACCCCACATCCCAGAGCACAATGTCAAGTCTTAACAACTGTCCCACCGATGTACACATTATACGTATGGACTCTTCTGGTATCTGACAACTCGACCAGTGGGACAACTCAAGTTTTCATTCGTATTGCAGAGGGCCACTGTTTTCAATAGTTAGGCGATAGTTTCTGCAGGAATTCATGAAAACAACCGTGATCTTGAAATTTTCCACATCTAAATGATCAAGTACAGAGTTTACTTTTCACTCATTAATGTGAGATAATGCTCCCGCTGTTTTCAAGCTTAATGCATACATGCCATTTTTTTTTCATGGATTATGAATATGTGACCTGCACATTGAGGAGAGCAAACTAAGTTAGCCTGTCTGTTGGACGGACTCCAATAGTTACTCATGTTATGTGGTAGCACCATATCTGCAAGGATATCTTTTGAGTATTAAGTGTGTTGTGAAGAGAATCAGAGGCTACTCAACATACGTTACAGACTGTATGCTCTGTCGGTCGTCAGGAGACTGCAGAGGTTCCAATGATGAAGCAGTTTATATGATGTCTAGAGGCGGTAAGGTGTAGAAAGGATGCCAACTTAGGATCTATTTGTTAATTTATTTAAATCACCAACAGCAGTTTTTAGAGCCGGCGTTTCACCTCACCATCAAACCATGGAGGAGTTGGGCAACATACTCTCGGCACAACATCTGTGATAGCTGCATCAATAAAATCATTAAAAAGGGAAGCTGCTTCTTCACAGTTGCTTCTAATAAGCACCATGGGATGTATTGTAAGGTCATCTGAAGATCACATGCATCTGCTTTACGGAAATTAAATCTATGTACATGTATAACCAATTAAGGGGAGATATTCAAGCAGAACAAGGAATATAATAGCAGATTAGTGAGGTGTGACAGTCTGAATGAGGGGAGCGTGGGATGGGTGAAGGTTGCCAAGGGTATAGGAGACCCATAGGCAGGGGACTTGTCCAATAGGGTATAGGAGACCCATTGGACTGGGATGTGAGGATCAAGGATGAGAAGCTGCTGTCAATGTTGAAACTGATGTCTTGCGGTAGGCCTACAAAGATGGCTTAGAACTCTGATGCAGTGAAGGTACCAGTGTTCAGTGCTGGTAATGAGTTTAGCTTGGCTCCATTTACCGCCAGCTCAAAAGTGATTGTTTCATGGTGCTACCGCAAACCCTTTTACCAAATGAGATGGCGTTTGTCCAATAGTATCTTATTTTTATTTATTGTTCGTTGTTTATCGGCCACCATAGTCTGGTCTCTGACGCACTGAATATATTACAATGCGCTCTCAACTCTGAGAGCCAGACTAGAAAGCACGTTACGCGTGGACTAGTGGACCTTGTTGTTACTGTAGTGTTAGAGAAGGATTTTTCCATGTTTCTTCTCTTTCTTTTGTGAATAAAGTGAAAATCTACGTTTTAGGCTTTTCGTTATACAGGCAGAGACGTTGACAGTTTCATGGCAGAAGCTGAGCAAGGTGAGATATGTTTGGACGAAAAAGAGTAAAAGACTCTCACTCAAGTTGGTCGGTTTGCATGTTTTCCTTCCTCAGTTCCTGCAATCTTGTGCACGGCCGGGGATTCCCGGAATTGGCTAGTCCGAGTAACTTGGAACCCACAAATCGCGTTTTTTTTTCATTTGGATATGGTCGGGTGATTGTCTTTTTTTAAATCTCCATGGTCCAAGTACCATCCATAGGCTTTTTCTTCCATTAATTCATTTCACTCAATAGCACACAGGCCTACATGTAATGATGTAGGCAGGGAATCAAAATCTTCCGAATTAATCTCCCAAATGGGCCTTAACTGTCTGATGTACATGTACCTAGCCCAGGTTGGGCGACGTCTACATTGCATTGCGACTAACATCCAGGGTATGAAAGTCCTACTATGCGGAATTTTTCTCAACAATGTGTTGTTCACGGGCGTATTTAGTTATTTCAACACAGCATTTATGGAATTTAGGATACAAGGCACTTGTGAAAAACATTTTGAGCTGTCTTTGTCAGGTAAAAATGTGAGAAAAAACTGTTGAAAACAATTTCGCATAGTATTGGTATTACAAAAATTTTATTCGACTTGACACAACACTTTGCAGACACATTTAATACAAACAGGTGGAACACACACAAAGAAAAAACAATCATTGGGAAAAACTGAGATAATGCAGGAAACATTTTCAAAATAACAAATTTTCAAATGTAAGAGGAAAAAAATCACCCTTAATTGTCTTCTCTTCAGGGCATCAGTCACTCAATGCTGGAAACGAACGTGATTGGTCAATATGGGATGAATGAGCTACAAGTGGTGATTCTGATTGACCAATATTAGCTCATCAATATTCACGATCTCAGTTCAGACATGGTCCATGACAAAAACTGGTGTTCGTAAAGGGATTCCATAAATTTTTACTTTTTTCTGGTAAGCCTTAAAATTTGAAGTCTTTGAATATCTCTAAATCCCAAATCTACAGTGTCACAATGAGAGCGAAGAGGATGGCTTGAATTTGATTGTGTGTGATAAAAATGGAAGTAGATAAACATTTTAGGACACTTTTCTCATAGGGTTTTGCATAAAATGCATTTCTTGTTTGTCATCCAAACCCATGATACACTGCAAACATCAGAAAGGTTTATTGGATCTAATATCATGTGATCCTGGATTTATGTTCACTTTCGCTTTCATGCTTAATATGAAACGGCCTTCAAATTAACACAAATGTGCATTTCACATGATGTGAGTAGAAGGGAATGCTTTATGGGACAGAGTAGCCAGTGCTTCATGTATTTGGGCATAAGCCAATCACAGTTTGACGTACATGTACATGTGCTGTAAGCATCCCTAACAACCTTCAACTTTTGACTGTCAGTAGCCAGAATGATTTTTCACATGCCCTTGAGGATTAGGGACAGTACCGGTACATGTACATGCAGGTAATCTGATTTGTTAACAACAGTGAGTATATACATGTACATGTATTTTGCAGACAGTTTGCCAGGACCAGTATTTGGCACCCAGTGTATGATTTTTCTCTGAATGGTGCCTCGTGGCAAAAACAAAAAAGAACATGTAATACATTATACTACAGTGTAATGTACATGTGTTTGTACATTGGACATGTACTTGTAAGCAAGATGTTGACTGTGAAGCTACATGTAAGATGCTAAGGCTCCCTGGATGCAAGCATTTTTGGGCCACATGTTATTCTGACTTTTGCCTCTTGTACAGTGTAAGTTGCTTTGACTGTTACATGTAGGAACATTTGGCTTAGTGGTTAAGGTTTTTGAGTCCTGATTATAAGGTCAGCGGTTCAAAGCCAGCATCTGGTATGCAGTGATCTTGGACAGATCTCTTTACCCCACTTGCCTACATGTATCTCCAACCGCAAGCAGGAAAACAATTTAAAGCTTGAAAACTGTGCCAATGCACGGCGGAAGTTTGCTACTTGTGCAACCAATTGTGGTGTAACGTACATGTACGCAATTGTCTGAATTCAGCACATCCATAAAGTGAACACAAGACGGGGCATTACTGCGCACATACATGTACATTTTGGGGGGGTCACAGTTTGGGTTCGTTTGGCTACAATCCGAAGATCAAAGCATGGCGGATGGATGAGACCGTTACAATACTGGTATCTAACGGTTGTACCTTGCAGTGCTTGTTCTAAACTTTGCATCAAATTTTACTTCACTGTCTTTCCATCGGTTCATCACTTTTTCACAGTGCATCTCATTCAAGTATTTTCTAGCTATAACCTTGCTGTGTTGATTCTCCATGACTTTGACATTTACCACCGTTACAAAGCACAAGTTTCGTTCATGTAGCTTTGTGGTCTAACAGATGTACATGTATGTAGTTAAGTAGCCAATCATGTAACAATTTAGGGACCTACAGTAACATGTACGCCATGCACTACAATGTACATATTCACAATGGTTCAAAGCCTAGACCAGCACACTAGAACTACTGACGAATGCTTCCATATGTGTAACATCAGCATGATGAATTACTCTTGTCATAAGAATGTTAATGGCTGATGTGATGGTTTCCACCTCTTGGGATGCACAATCTCGTCAATTTCATTATTGATTAGGCCCCAGAAATAATTGTGTTTGTAGTAATGCCCTGCAATATTATCCCGGTAGGATCTCCCGGTGGAGATTTTTAGCTAGGCAAAAAATATGTCTTCTGCAACAGTGATCCTGTGATGGTTTTTATACTTCAGGGTACTGTACCGGTAAGTGTTGAGTTTATTATTATTAGTATATGTGTAAAAACCTACCAGTAGTTAACAGATTGTAGTTCTACATTTTCCATTTTCATTATTTATACCAGAATGTGTACCACACTCAAACATATTTTGCCAAATGTGGCTGTAGAAAATTTGACGTTGGCCGTTTAACTAAAAAACAAACCCCCCCAAAAAGCTTAGTTGACTAGGTTATCCGTACCACAAAACTGTCTTACATGTATGGTACCACTTACAAAAGTCATCCAGATGCTGTGCCGGTACATGTACATGTAGGCTTAGTTTTGATTGCAATATAAAGGTCATCTGAGGTCAGATGTCTTCCACAGTCATGTTGATTTAGCTTCCTGTCCCAACCCACACGCTGCAAACAACCATATGTACAGTATTCCGGTGTGAGTGTGTGTATGTGTGAAGAAGCCTGTATGGTCAAACATTGAGAGCTGCACCATTTGGTTGTCAAGGTCGTTTATATGTTTGCTCTGTTCCCAGGATTATTTGGAAGAGCGTCCCTGTCATAAAAGCTGGATCTGCTGGAAGTACTTCAGAGCAGCTCTCAACATCCCTTTTTTATAACTTAAGTGTGTTTGCAGGATCCAAAGTCAACCAGCGTGCCCTGCAGTATTGGTTGATAACCATTTTGTATCTGTAACGGCGTTGGATGATTTTTGCGAGAGAGAGAGAGGAGAGGGGTTTAGTCTTTAACGTGAACATGTAAGTTTATTTCGAGGAGTAAGTTTGGTGAGATGATTGATAGGTACGTACATACCGGTACATGTTGCTTCTGGTTTAACCTTCTGTACAGATTATTATACTGTGCTGTAAGTATAGACTCCCACCCCAGCAACCAAGAGGCTTCTCGTTGTTTGTCTCTAGACCAAGGCAGAACAAGGAGCCTGGTACATGTGCTGTAGTTCTAGGGATGCATATACATGTACATGACCATGTACCATACATGCACATGTACATGTAGGTAGTATTCGTTATACATGTACAGGTACATGTACACTCAACATGTGCACATGTACTGTTTGAACTAATGGGCATCTGACCAGACAATTTGTTCATGTACATGTACAAACATGTACGGCATGTCAAAGTACAAATTTACATGTACATGTATAACACATAAAGATGTACTATACGCACCCACACGTACATGTACATGTACTTGTACATTACATGTACAGTACATAGCCATCTGATTTGTATACATGTTGTATACTGCACTTCAATTAAGTTTTATTACTCTATAAAGGTCAGCCTACCAGTACATGTGCACCTTTACAGTACACATTGATCAAACAGCCCCTGTCAAATTACAGTACTTGGAGAAAACAGCTTGCAAGCGCATCTACATACATGTACATGTACATAATAGGTAATTCTCCAGGCAACACCGATCATGTATTACATGTACATGTACGTAATTGGTAATTCTTCAGGCAACACCGATCATGTATTACATGTACGTACATGTACATATACGTAATTGGTAATTCTCCAGGCAACACGGATCATGTATTACATGTACATACATGTACATACATGTACATGTACGTAATTGGTAATTCTCCAGGCGACACCGATCATGTATTACATGTACATAGATGTACATTGGTAATTCTTTAGACAACACGATCATGTATTACATGTACATAGATGTACATTGGTAATTAATTCTTCAGACAACACGATCATGTATTACATGTACATAGATGTACATTGGTAATTCTTCAGACAACACGATCATGTATTACATGTACATACATGTACATGTGCACTGTAGTAATGTAAGGATGAGAGGAATTTCTTCTCATAAAATGTAGTGTTCTGTTGGTCTTGCGTTAAATGATGACATACATGTAGCAAATCTTTTGACAGTATCAGTATCCTAAAACAAAATCAAGTAATTAAAATTAATTACCTTGAGGCAAGTCAGTCATATTGGAAGTACACTGTTAATCAGCAGATCTAGAAAGTGAAATTTCAGCTTGTATCAGTACGTTAGAAAAGGAACGGTAGTAGGAAGTCAGAAGTGAGACACGTTCTGGTATGGACAAAAACTGGAAGTGTGAAGCCTTGGAAGTTTGAAATTTAATTCCATGCAGTACACTTGACTTGTGCACGTACAGTACAGTACATGAACTTACAAGGTTGGTTGCATTAATTTATCATGTTGTATTCAATAATAGTGGTGCAACACTCTTTAGGAACAACAGAAAGGTAAGCAGGTTAGGTAAGAAGGAAAAAAAAGAAATTGGGTTTTGGAAGTGGTCCTTGACCGCAAACAAGGGTATTACCCGGATGAGCAACTTTGTAAAGGCTTCCAACCAAGCTTCATAAATTGCATTCTTACGGTTTTGTGTTCCTGAAAATCAGCGTGAACAGAGTCAAACAAAGACCCGCTGGGAAACTTTAAAATGAGACCAAACCAAACGGGTTCTCAGTGGAAATTAACTTTGAAAATAAAAAATGGAATTGGGAAACGGGACTGATGTTCGTTGAACTTGAGAATCTACAGGTATCCCACTTGTAGTGCATGTTGGATGCACATGTGCATGTACGGTACATGTACTTATGCTGTTTTGGTCTAAAATAAGGAGTCAAATGGTAAGTTTTGTACATGTACATACTGCATGCTGAGCTGTCATGTGCTTGTAGTCATCACTGTAAAGTGGTTTAAACTTTCTGTCGCTAACATGAAGTCAATATAATGCTGTCATGTGCTTGTAGTCATTACTGTAAAGTGGTTTAAACTTTCTGTCGCTAACATGAAGTCAATATAATGCTGTCATGTGCTTGTAGTCATTACTGTAAAGTGGTTTAAACTTTCTGTCGCTAACATGAAGTCAATATAATGGAAGAAGCAGATAGCAGTGTTGGAAAGTGATTTGGATGTGAAAAGTGCTGCAGCTACCGTACAATGTAATTGACAAGAAAAAATGGACTGTAATTGTTGCCTACGGTAAATACATTTATGATTTACCAGTACATGTACCGGTAGTTGTGGGAGCAGATCACAGAAACTTGCAATCCGAACTACAAATGTACCAAATGTTCACTAGTTGACTAGAGTTGCTGCTACTGGCCTGCGCTTCAGTTCAGTGCCTGAATTAGAAACAAACTATCACCTTGCAGAGAATGTACATGTTTTGCTGCTTTGCATGTTTTGATGTGATTCATCCATTTCCTGGTTTAATGTTCCAGTTTTTACATGTACTTGGTCTGTTGTTTGATTCCATGCATGGATGCTGATGTGTTTACTGTAATGTATAAATAGTCTTATCCCAAACGAATAGGAGCACGATTCATTCATTCATGCACCTGCCAATTTGAATGAGTTACAGCCTGTGGTCTGTGGTGGAGAATCTAAAAATAGACTACCCTGCACAGTGAGCTTTCACTAGCACACATGTACATGTATATACGGGCCTAAAAGTGTTGGGCATTGAATGGGCTGATAACTGGCACAGTTTGTTCTGATTGCAGACGATAACTGTGCGCAGCCATGACAACAGGCTAGGTGGGTTGAAGTATCTGCAGCATGTGAAACGAGCAAGTGGGAGGCTTTGAGAATGCACACATGCACTCCAAACCTGATGGTGTGAATGTGCACTGCAGGGAACACTTCATCTCCCTGTTTGAATCGTTCTCCCTGGCACGCCATAAGTACGCCTCTGCTTGTACACTCGGATGGACATCTGTTGTTAATTGCACAGGGAAATGCAGTGTTTCTACCATAATATTCCACTTGAAAAGTGAGGCCAGCTGCATCATTATTAGGCCCCAGTCATCGTAGCTGACATTATCACAGAGTTCACGGCTGGCATCATGTTCCTCTCCATTGCATTACTTATGGACGATTCAACTGGCATCAGTTTATATACAGGAACCTCTTGAGATTCTAGTTTAAAAATTTGGGGAGCTACGTCATGTACAGTGTACATGTACGTGCATGTTACGTGAAGTTTTAGAAGCACACTTTGGACTTGTGTGTTGGGCATAAATTTGAAGACTTGGAAATATACATGTATGTATGACCAACACTAGTGGAAATGTCTTCTAGTTGAACTTTTGCACTGAGAAGACGTGCAAATGTGTTTGTGGTGTTTGGATTGAGTAGAAAGTGTCCCTCCTTATTCCAAGAAAAAAATCATGTTAGAAAAAAGAGGTTTTTAATGGATCACTCAAAATTCTTCAAAATACCGCTAAGTTTATTCTCTAAGTGCAAGAACTTTTTCCCCTGGAAAAATTGGTGTTTCTGTTACTGAACATCAGTGGATGTACGCGTTTTACCTGCCTTCCTGTTTGTCTCTGGATCTACAGTCGACTCTCGCTTTAACAAAGTTGCCAGAACCAGACAAATTACGTTGTAATAACCAAGACTTTGTTATAAAAGGAGTGAAAAAGCAGAGCAAAACATAACAATTCAAGAAATTGAGATTCTTGAAGTCTGTTCTTTATAACAGTATTTTGTTATAACACTGTTCTTCCTAATGAGAGTTGACTGTACATGTACATCACGCACCTGTACATAAAGAAGCATACCAGTATGACCAGTTTACATTTAACTGAGTTAGTAAGCCAAAAATCTTGCTTAACCAGGTGAACTTGCTTCAGTGTAAGTTGAGAATCAGTCACAAGCATTGCATTTCATCTGCTTACCCACTATTTCCTCACAGCTCCTTCTGGAACTACTGGAAAGAGTTGCATTCACCTTACAGTGTGTGGATTACATTTAGATTGTACTGGTACATGTACTTTGCAGGAAACAGCTAACAAGCTAAAAATCTGAATTTGGAGTGAATTTTAACCTACAGGTGTTAACATACACAAGACTTATTGTTTTCACTGGTTTGTTGTCTTCCACTGTAGTAACAGTCAAGGTTGAGTCGGACCCTGACATGAAGGAGAACATCAACACCATGCAGGTAGCAGAAGACAACCCCGGGATGGAGGAAAAGGCTAACCAGAATGGGGAGGAGCTGAAGGGGATTAAAAGGGGTCTCCCAGACACCGACGAAGAGATGATGGATGTCAGCACCTTACTGCAGAAGGGAAAAAGCAAGAGGAAGAAGTCGAAACGGGCTCGGGGGCCGCCCATGCCTAAGAACGCCCTCATGCAGCTGAACGAGATCAAGCCAGGCCTGGTCTTCAAACTGGTCACGCAGGAGGGGCCAGTGCACGCCCCCAGCTTCACCGTGGAAGTGGAGGTCAATGGACAGACATACCAAGGCGTGGGCCGGTCCAAGAAGCTGGCCAAGATGACCGCTGCAGAGGTGGTCCTTCAGTCCTTTGTGCAACACCGGAACCCATCTGAGGTGCTGAGGGTGGTAGGTCAGCCAGTGTTCAATTCCGATTTCACCTCGGACAGCTTTGAGACCCCCAAAACATTCAGCATGTTCCAGAATGATAAGCCTAACACCCCACCCCCTGCCCCGCCCCCTGGGATGGAATATCCACCGTCCCCCAATGGGAGCCGGATTTTGGCCCCTCCCTCTGGCCAGCTCCCTGCAGACACCACAAAGAATCCCATCATGATGCTGAATGAACTCAAGCAGGGTGTAAAGTTTGAGATGATCTCTGAGTCGGGCCAAAGCCATGCCAAGAACTTCATCATGGCCGTCTCTGTGGATGGGCAGAAATTCCAGGGCTCAGCACGCAGCAAGAAACTGGCAAAGGCTCGGGCAGCCCAGGCTGCCCTGGCAGCACTGTTCAACATTGCGCCAGCCATAGCACCTGGCCTGCAGCCCATACCCAGCGATGGCCTCCAGCTTCACGTCCCCCAGGTGCTGGCCGACCTAGTGCACTCGCTGGTGGAGGGTAAGTTTACGGACCTGACCAGTGGACAGTCCAGCCACATGGCCCGGAGGAAAGTGGCAGCTGGTTTCGTCATGACCAAGGGGGAAGGCATTGAGGATGCCCAGGTCATAAGCATCAGCTCAGGCACCAAGTGCATCAATGGCGAATATATGTCAGATCAGGGCCTGGCTGTCAATGACTCCCACGCCGAGATCGTCTCCCGTCGCTGCCTGCTGAGGTTCCTCTACTCCCAGCTGGAGCTCGTCAGCCAGAACGAGGGGGAGAAGTCCATCTTTGTGCCCAGCTCCTCCGGTAGGGGCTACACACTCCAGGCCGGGATCCAGTTCCACCTATACATCAGCACCTCACCCTGCGGAGATGCTCGCATCTTCTCACCCCATGAGGCGACAGGGGAGGACAACCCTGCCACTGACAAGCACCCAAACCGCAAGGCTCGGGGGCAGCTACGCACCAAGATTGAGTCAGGGGAGGGCACTATTCCAGTCAGGTCTGGCCCGGTCATCCAGACGTGGGACGGTGTGCTACAAGGAGAACGGCTCTTAACCATGTCATGTAGTGACAAGCTGGCTCGGTAAGCTCAAACTTTTTTTTTCTCTTGAATGTCCATTTGAATTCCAGACAAGACATAATACATTGAACTTTCCTGTTCCTCAACCCTCATGCTTTAATCTTCTCCTTCCTGTATGGAAAGGAAGGCTTGATCAAAACAATGAAAAACGTCCGACAGCCCCTTGATAGCAAAGGGTAGAAGCTGCCTGTCCACTTACAATAAACGTTTTGGGACTGATACCCTTTGGCATGTTTGGTGATGTCTGAGACCCTATTTCTACTGAACCCGTTATTTTTGAAGAAGGCATAAAAGATTTGTCAATCAGTTTTTAAGATTTAAGTACCGGGTAGATGTTGTACGAGCAAAACTACATGCCCAGTATTGTTTTTGCACGTCCCCAGGATAGGTAGATACATGTTGATGTAGATGGCTAGATGAGAAATTCCTTTCATAACGAGCCTGCCATGCCAATCCAGTTGCCTGTATTAGCCCATCCATCAATACAGACTCACTAAGATTTAATATTTGGATGCCGGGCACCTGAAGAGGGCATTGCTGATGGAAATTGGTTAGTGTCTTATCGCTGGTGCAGGGCTGTGCCGAATAGCCGAATACTTGATCGATTATCGAATATTTGAATATTATTTTTAGAATTTGAATATTTGAATGCAAAATTCATGAAAAGGGGGAATTTTCTTCTGTTATAAATGACAAAATTGCACTGTGGAGGCTTGTGTCATGCAGATTCAAATGTTAGGGGACAGCAATCTTACAATTCAAAAAGCAAATTATTCACCCCTAACAGTCCCAAATCCTCCAATTTAAATATGATTGTACATATTCATACACATGTACTGTACTCTATGGGGGGTTAGGGTTAAAAAAATTTTAAAAGGAATAAAAATTTTCAACAGGGTGAGAAGTATTGTTCGTCGCTTAAATCTAGCTAAATCTTGGCTGGAGTGACATGTACTCCTAGACGTGAGAAGATATTATATGGGTTAGACATGTACATGTACCAGTGTACATGTACATGTACAGTTGTGTATTATTACAACTGATTTTGTGCATGGTTTAATCGTCAACAATCTGAAGGTCGAATTTCGAATTGTGAATTATTCGAATTGACTCAGCCCTACGCTGGTGCCGTATACCGGTACCTGGCCAATATTTGTCCACATTTGTTATAGTGAAAGACATGGCTGGGATTTTCAAGGTCACAGATGTACCGGTACATTTTCAATATGAAATAATCCTAAATTCTAAGTGGAAGTTTTTTTTTAATTTTTGAAAAAATCATTTGACTATTTAGAATAGTTTGTATCACCACAAGCTTGTGGTCGTCGATCCTCAGAACTGTTTGATTTCACAAATTTGCCTTGTATTCAGGACATACACTGTACATGTACATGCACTCACCGGTACAAGTCCAAACATGAAGGTTTACATACCGTACATGTACATGTACACATATATAAACATTCAAATGGAAACATCACGTCAACATAGAGATTTTCGCCATTAAATTGCACACTTGTTACTGGTCATGTGTACATGTACCATGTACATTAGCTGGCACAGTTCATCCGCCACAATGGGGGGGCATAATGTGATTATGCCATGATTTTCCACTAGCTACTGGTATATCGGACTGGGGGATTTCCTCCGAACTTAGCATCCCTGCTTTAAGCCAAATACAAAGATGCAAGGTACAGTACAGGCACCAGATGTACAGGGTACATGTATGTGTACATGCAGTCTTAAGTCCTAGCTTACTGGCCAGTGTACATGTTGGCATGTGTACACATTAATCTTATAAATCTTGAATTTGGGGGAGGGGTTTACATGTTGGAATATCCCTTGGTCGTCCAGAATTTTCCATAGTGGCAGAATATGTTTGTGCATCAGATTTTTAAGAGGTGCCAAGTCATACTTGTACATGTATGTGATTTTGTTTTGTCTCGTCATGCGTCTTTCTCTACTCTTACGATTTAATGTTGAGGGAAGTTAGGGTTACATGTACATGTTCCAACAATTTGATGGCCTCATTGAAGTCAACAGACTCTCCACTCCAGACTGTTTTTGTTATTTTGCACATTACGTATACATGTACATGTTCATACCTGTGTTACAGACTTAATATGATCACGGTGTTCTCCAAGTTCAAAACTTTAAACATGCTGGGAATTGTTCAAAAAAGAAATTACAATGCAGACTAGCGGGATGCAAAAGCATTTGGTGTATTGGCCCAATAAGGAAGCTACCATTGTTTAGACTTAAAATCAGGTACTTTTCTTGGGGTGTACCAGTAAGAGGTAAAAAAATATTCTCCAGTGAAAATTTGAAGCAATTTAATTTTTAAACCTATGCAGACAGCTACATGTACATTATTTACAGACAACTACATGTACATTATTTCAAATAATTTCATCATTAATGTTAAATAAATGAAAATATTTTGAAATGTCTAGTGGACATGTACCGGGTATCGGTAGCACCCAAAGTTGTGAACTTAGGGGCCAGATTTTAGATCTTGACCACCACCGGTACCGCTGGTTGGGGATGAGTCAAGACTTGTTGAGCCTCCAGACTATATTCCCATCCAAGTACATGTACATGTAGGTTGGAGAACACTGGATCATGAATCTAATTGCCTTGTAGTCAATCAGGTTTTATTGGCATTGTTTGTTTCATAACAGAGTTGCAAAGAAATCCTTAAAAAAATATAGTTTTGGGATTCAGTGCGGAAACATGATCACTAGTTTTACATTCATCCCACTTCCATGATTATACCAGTCCATGTACGTGTACGTACGGTACACATGGTACAGGTGCATATGTACATGGGATATGCACATGAAGAATATGTGGGCATGCATGAAGGCTCAACATGCTTGCCAATAATTTCTAAACATTTGCGGGTCACCTGGGACCAAGCATTTTTTCCCCAAATATGTTAATAGAGATGTTTTCGTGATTGACTGTCTCAGGGGGCCTGTCTTGTCTGGCATTTTTCCAAAAGCCGAACTTGTACATGTATATTGCCGCCCAAACCAGAAAATCATGTGAAACATCTGACTGTTCGAAATGTACACGTACATTTGATATACAAGTATGTGTAATATATTGCAAGAGCATTCACAAATGTGCGCCATGTGCATGCAGGTACACCAGCCATGTGACTCAAACAAAAAGGAGAAAAAATTCCCAGCATGTTGTGGGGAAGCTGGTAATCTTGCACAAACATTTATAGTGTTGATCCCTACTGAGATTTACGGGCTGCTGTGCAGTTGCGCATATTTCTCAGTCTTTGAAGTTTAATGTCCCAGTTTTTGGATTACTGTACTCAAGAATTTCCTCATAATTCCATTTTGTTATCCTGACATTTCTTATTTTTAATTTTCTGTCTACCGGTATTTCATGCACGGGCTCGGTTTCCATGTAGAATTACGGGTGCCGGGATGTACTTTTTCCAAGTGGTACATGTACTTACTGGTACAGTTGTGTACCTGATGGTGGAGATGTTTTACAGTTAAGTAATAACATAAGGCCTCTTCCTTTTTGTCCCCGAAGTTCTGTAATATTTTTCTTCCAAATCGGACCAGTATCCACAGAAATCAGTATTGGTACACATGTAGCCTTTTAACCCTCACTACCCCAAATAACCTGCCATACTCCAACAGGAGGTTTTGGCAGGTTTGGTACCTTACCTGATGAACTTGTTGAAATTCGTGAGACTTGGGATGAAAAGCCCAGGGAGATGGTATTGGAATCCATGTGAGTTGGAACACACAGGAGTCATTGTGTGCAGTGTCTGACTTGCTGTACCAATTGTTAGACTACACTTGATTTTGTCAGGTTTGGTACTGTTCAGTGCAAGTCATCCTTTACTGCA
>NW_019091396.1:1401243-1452890 GCF_001949145.1 Acanthaster planci
TATGTACTTGCAGGGTTCTTTACGATCCAGTAAAATGTTTTAATTGATGTCAGTGACATTGTGGTAAATGATCATCATGGAGTGACAGGTGTTTTCAAAGAAGGGTCTCGTTGTAGTTACAGGTACTGTCTTTTTTGCCCTTTCATTGGATGTCCTTTTCCAAACTTCTACTGGAAATATCAACGGCTTAACTAGACTGCATCTTGACTGTCAGATTTTTTTTTTCCCATGAGCTCATGCTGAGAATTCCTGGCCCAAATATTGACGTGGCGCCTAATGGGGCTTACCATCACCACACGTGTGCTTAATCACAACCTATTATCCATGAACATGGTCAGGTACATGTAGATCTACCGGCATGCACCCACCCCTCTGATGAACTTCTAGTTGATGGCTCTTTACCAAGTGACAGATTAATGTCTAGATACCAGCCAGAGCAAAGCAGGTGTGAGGTGAATTGGTATTTAGGGATTTCTAGATTGATCTTGGCCAGACAGCACAAAGATTTCAGCTCTCTGATATTTTTATTGTGATGCTCCCTACTCCATTGGAAAAACAAGACAGATACGGTGCGATTTTGGAAAACAGTTTCAAGTACAGAAGGTGCAAACATGGGGTTCGTTGTACAAGGTTACATTTAGGCAGCTTTAATCTACCGGTACATACATGTAGTTTGGGAGGGGGTTTTGTGTCTCTGAGAGAAGAACATTTGGCTTTGTTGTAAAGCGTGATCATGTACAGACCTGTGCATGTACATGTACATGTACACTACATGTACATGTACCTATGACCTGCTGTGCGAGTATTTTTTTCCTGAAAAAAATGAGGTTTTACTATGTAACATACCAACTTATAAGATTGCTTGCTAATGGCAAGCATAGAGACTTGGGCCCTCTTTCATAGCACTGCATTACAGCTGAGTTGGCGATAACAGAGCTTCCGTCTGTTTCACAGAAACTGTTAAGCAGTAGGCACTACAAAAGCATGTCCCAGAGGAAAGGTTGCTCATCTCCATGACAACAATGCCAACCTTCATACATGTACATGTACCGTACATGCCACTATGAGCACACCCACACCATGAAATAGTGCTTTAGCAGCATTTTCAGTCACATAATAAGCACGACTTTCATGCATACTGTTAAGCAGCACTGTTAAATTTAACCCACCTGATTTTTTCTGTACATCTATGTTAAAGATGCAAATTTACATGTACCCTGCTCATTGAGTCAACTTTTGTTTCCCGAATTTCCTGGGATTAACCAATCCCAGTTAATCTGTATTTACGTTAATTGGATTTTTTTTATTTTTCATTCTCTCTGTCCAGGTGGAATGTTTTAGGCATTCAAGGGTCACTACTCAGTCACTTTGTGGAGCCCATCTACCTGAACAGTGTCATCCTGGGCTCCCTTTATCATTCCGACCACCTGTCGCGGGCCCTCTACTCCCGTCTGGGCTGCCTGGAGGAGCTGCCGGCCACCTACCGCCTCAACCGACCGCTGCTGAGCGGCGTCAGCAACACGCAGAGCCGCATGCCAGGCAAGGCCCCCAACTTCAGCGTCAACTGGGCCCTGGGCGACCCAGAGCTGGAGGTCATCAACGCCACCACGGGCAAGCAGGAGGGCGGCCAGCCCTCTCGCCTCTGCAAGAGCGCCCTGTTTGCCAAGTTCAAGGAACTGCACGGGAAGCTTGCCGGTGGTGCAGTGACGCTGGCCTCCCTTCCCAAGACCTACGCTGAGGCCAAGACACAGGCAGTGGACTACAATCGGGCCAAGGTGGTCATGGTGAAGGCTTTTGAGAAGGCCGGGCTTGGCTCCTGGATCAAGAAGCCCATGGAACAAGACCTGTTTGAGTAAACCTCCCCTGGCCCCACCCTCGACATCCTTCCTTCCCCCTACCCCTTAAGCTTGAATTTCTGTAAATTTCTGTAAGATACCTTACTTCACTCTCTCTCTCTCTCATTCCTGCAGTCAATCTCGCAAGTGTGCTAATCACACAACTTTACTTGCACTGAAAGCACGTGCCTTTCTAAAACAGGTTACTGCTTAACAAGCTAAAGAAGTCGCGGTTTAAATTGCCTGCAACCGATTGTCAGCTGAAATTACCTGTTGTTGAGCTTCTGTGTTTGTTACAACCCATGTTCTGCCCCTAAAAGTGGCTCAGAGAAATGCTGTCTCTGATGAGCAAATTTATTTCTTCATTGCAATACCCACTTTACTTTTATATAAAACAGCATCAAAATAATTTCCATGGTTCTTGAGTTCTGAAGTTTCATGTACATGTATGTTTCAGTGTGGGTGGGCTGTTTTTCCCTTGCATGTTCTGTGTTTACAGACACTGATACAGGCTTCATATATGCTGGTCCTTCACTGCTGATGATATGGGAAACCCATCAAAAAACCGTTTATTAGCACCTGCGGTTATCCGAGCCAACAAAGGGGTTAATCAAATCAGTTGGTACATGTAGGGTCAGGTGTAAAATTTCTCCTCCTATATTATGACATTTTGCCTGAAGTTATCAGTTGCTTAAAGAGACCATGGAAAGTACGCAACCCTAGTAAAACTGCTTGCTTGGCATTTAATCATGGAGCAAACAACTCACAAAATGACAATTGACATCTTGTTTTGTGTGGCGAGCTGATGAATCCAAAGAGAGGGGGGTGTTTCATGTATTTGAGGATTAAACTACATGTATTTGTTTCTTCGGATTCAATCTGCACCGCTTATGCCATCCCACACTGCGACCATATTAAGGCATGGGCTTGACTATGGAGCTCCATGGCTTGACTTGATAGAATGGGAATCGAATGTCAACGAATTCCCCGTTGGAACATTTGATCATTTGGCAAGAACGACAACTGGTCTCTCTTCAGCATGGCCTGCACCATGTAATGAATACCATCCTTTCAGCCGATATGAGGGGATGGCACGGGGCCAGCTATTTCAAATAGGTCATATCTTCTCAATCTCCGTTAGCCCAGACTGTCATTTGGTCCGTCTGTTCGAACAAAACACTGTGACTTGTTTACTGTCTTTTTTGTAAATGGCTTGTTGTCACAACAGGTGTAGTACTGGACCCAAACTGTTGGTTTGGAGGACCTATGATTAGTTTTCATGTGGTAATGACTCTTGGGACGAGATTTTTCTGGCTTGGAGAAATTTCTGGAATGTCGGGGACAACTTTTGCTGTCCTTTTCTAATGGAATAGGCCTCTGTACTGATGACGAGGGGCTTTAGTGTACATACGCACATTTCTCTTGTACTTGACAGAACTTGGGCCTCCTCTGATTCCGTAGAAAAGCACATGTAAACAAAGCATGGCATCATCAGTACAGATGCCTTTTGAGAAGAGAGACAAAATCTTGAAAGAGAGGGACGGGAAGAGGCCAGATAGAGCACATGGGTAGTAGCCACACAGCTCCCTCCTCCCCCCCCCCCAATTCCTAGCAACAGTTGTGGTTGTAACCCGTGGCAGGTACCATATTTGATGACAGGCACCGGCATCTTTGAAAGTTTTTCAGCCACTGAGGAGAGAGTAGCCGTTAGGGAGAATGTGTACATACTGGTAAATTACTGAAATGAATTCACAGCATTTCACACGTTGGGGACCAAAGGGAAAATTTGTAGACGATGGAACCAAAGAGGTTATTGCAAGTAGCGACACAAAAAAAAAAGCATTACAGTTTTTGTTTGTGTAGTTTTTGGTGTTTTTACCCGGAGGGTTTTTTTTGTCATTTGTTGGTAGCTTAAGGCAAAAATCCCTTATTTTATTCTGCTGAATGGACAAAGTAAAAGAGCTTGTTGTCAGCATTACCCTAGATTAGATTCTACAGAGATGTCACAAGCATTGATTTCTGTGCTGCCTTTCTGCCATGTGTTCTCACAAAGATACAGAGGTCTTTCTTATGTTCCTGCTGCTTTTTGTACACGTACATACATGCACACACACGTCTTACTGCAGATGCATGTGTTTATGATCATCATATGTTTATACAGAAACAGACAATGTTAGTTTCTTTTGGAGTACGTGATTAGTACATGTAAATAATGCACACGAATGTCACCTCACATACACTGTAGATGAATTCATTTTCTACATGAGTTCGTGTAGTAGCACAAACTATTTAGACTTTCAGCTTTTGGAACAGTCTTCTCATTTTGGAAACTGTTGAGAAAAGTTGGCATGTGTTGTACCAAAATATAGCTATAGAGAAAACGCAAGTGATATGTAAATGAACCAATACAGGCAGTGTACATGCTCCTGTGCATGTTGAATGTTTCACCTTTGATTACCACAAACCATAGAGGATGCATAACAAGATACATGTTGATGCCCATTGGTGCTCTCGCTTGGTTTCTGAACTCCTCTAAGTTTGGCCTTGAAGAGTTCTGCTGGGGGAGAAAATGTCCTTCATGTTCCAATAGCAAACTCCATGTACCCGAGAGTTGGAACCGTGCCACTGCTCTATGAATGCCCTGTGGCTGGTCCCCTGCTGTACATTGCTGTATTGTGACACACCGCCACCACTGATCAGTAATCAGTGACCTTAAGCAACCTCATATTTGTCCAGTCTTTGTTGATGAAATTCCGCGGCTGTGCTTCGTGTTATCAGATTTCGACTGTCTTTTTTTTTCTTTAGTTAAATTTAACCTGGAATCCTGAGGTACACGTACATGTTAGACTTGCTAATCAAAAGAAGGTTGCAGTGCCCTTAGTTAATGGGCATTTTTGTAAATACATGTACATGTTTGTTTACTAAAGTTTGTTTTTTTTTCACTTTTTGTTCTAAGGTGAGTTACTGACAAGTACATGCACTGGCAATACATTAGGCACTCAGAACCACAGCATTCACCACTTACGTTTTCTCTCAAGGACAGAAAGTGTTCAGTGTAATTTGAACACTAAGCAAAGTAGCAATCTTTACCGATGTTTGTTTTTATTTTCTTGTTGTTTTTTTAGTCTTCATTATTATCAGGGCCGTAGCAATACTGAAGCATAAAGAGCACATTTTAAACGTTAAAAGAATATTTTATGTCTAGTCTTGGATAAAATACTGTCCAGTCGTAATCTGTCCTTAGTGTTCTTTTTTAGTGTGCGGACCTTTGGCAATAATGGTACATGTACCGTGTTTACATGTTTGCCTTTGTGGTTTTTAAATTGTCTGATGCATGTAGAATTGATGAATGCTGTAGGGCACCTGCAGTAATGTGTCCTTTTGTCATTATGTGCAAAAAAAGGCAATTGTCTCCTGGATTCTGTTTTTTGTGCACAGAATTTATTTACATTTTATGGTAAATCAGATTTGTTGCGGGCCAAGTGGGGAATATAATTTTTTTCTAAAGCTGATGTCTAAGTGTCAGTTTGGGGGACCAAATGAATTTTACTTCTGTTTTACTGGTGTACTTGTTTATGAACATGAAAAGTTGTGATTGTGAAAAAAGTACCACATTTTGACACAAAAAATGAATTGTTTTTCCCAAAATGTCGGTTTGCGGTATTGGTCAAATTTGAAATTCATGCATGGGTTGAATGCTTTTAGTTTTTTAGAGTTCATCACACATGTCAAAGCTACTGCTGGACTTAATCTCCATAAGGAGCTGTCTGTGCAAAGCATTGGCTCAACATGTTCTTGTACACCGTGTATCAGTTATTTTGATGTTGGCCATAATTATGTTTATGTCTAGTGTTCACCCTCTGTGTGTGTAAGTGCCAATGCAAAGACACGTATACATTGTACATATTCTTTATTTGTATAACTCAGAACTGCAGATAAATTTTGCAATGTCACTTGTTACTCTTTTAAGTTTTGACGTTCACACATACTACATAATACTCGGTCAGTTTTTGTAGTGAGACTTCAAGGGCAAATATACTGGTAAGTGTTTGCACTGATTTTGCTGACCAATTCCAGAAATAAAATCAGTCAAAATCTTATTTAATTGTCAGCTCTACTCAGAAAAAAAAGTTTGGAGAAAAGCATGGTCTCCCTGGAAAAAAATCAGTATGATTTAAGATCCCAGGCCTGAATAAAAACCAATACTTGAATATAATAATTCAGACTCAGGCACGAGGCATCAGACTTGATTTGGCAGGGAATCTTGGGGAAGCTTCAATTCGTTTGAAACGAGTGTTATTTAGAGGTAATTTTCTTCTTGATCTCCGGTACTAGTCCAACCTGGAACAAGAATACTTTTCTCAGTAATTCTTTAGCAACTATAAATGTGGATATCCCTGGGGCCTTATTTTCTTTCCCGCTTTAGTTTTTCTTATTTTCCTGTGATTAGATGGTGCATTCTTTTTTACAGTAAAAACGAGAGATATTTTAGTTGGACACTGCTGTGAGGGGGTCCATGATTTTTGTACACCCGAGGGGGCAAAGGGCAGCCGAGGTGAAGCCGAGGGAGCCATTTTCCCCCTCAGGTGTACAAATCTCATGGACCCTTTCACAACCAGGCAACAATTGTATGCTTTCTACATGTGCATGTGGTGCGTGCTGGTAACATGTTTTTTCCTGTAACCTTGACAGCGATAGTTGAGTCATTGAACCATTAACGAATAACAACACTAAACTTTGTATATATCGCAAAGGAAATTTATGCCTCAGAGAAATTCCAGTCTGTGTTTATGGTGCATGTTAATTTTGAGAGCAACTGCAAACTGATCACATGTATATGTTAGAACACCAGATCTTGTGTATTTGCATGTACATTTAATTGTAAAATAATTAGTGTGAAAATAAACAGAGTGCTGCAAATCCTTCATTTTAAATTGACAATGTTAAACAGAAAACTTCCAAGTTTAAAAATTAAAAGACAATCTTGCCGACATGTTAATGAATATTTTTGCATCAGCAAGTGAATCCTCAGCATCACACCAAGCCATGATTGAGTAAGGTGTTTTAGACAACCCTCATAACATTTGCTGTAAAATGGTTTGCGGATCAAATTGAAAATGAGGTTCAACAGTTGAACAATATTGGATTTGGATATAACCCTGTACAAAATGCAGCATCTGTACGTACATGTGCGGCAGACTTTCATTGGTGAGAGACTAGCCAGTATAACGTCGCTACCATTCGGCTGCAAAATGTTTCTAATTTGCAGCACATGAACAAGTGTGACTTGTTCTGTCAATAAATCTCTAACATGACTCTCTGCTGCATTTATTGGAGTCACCAACTTGTGCAGTCAGGCTCACTGAATAAATAGTGTTTCCTCACTGGCACACAGGAAACACAGGTAGATAGTCAAATTGCATTGGACAAGATTATTGCCTTTTGAAACAAATGACGCAAATGATGAAAGTTCCAATCATAATTCCGACCTGCATTCTAGTAACAAAATACTGATTTGCAACAACTTAACAACCACTACAACCATCTTATTTTGATAGGAGTTGCTTTTAAAAAACAAAACATTTTGAAAAACTTTTCCTTGGTACTTCATGTAATAAAAACCAATGCAGGTTAAAACAGAATTCTAATATTTTCAGCATTATAGGTTCATCTTGTTATATTTTTCCGTAAAATTGGCCTTAAAACACGTATTGCATGTATCTTTTATAAACATGAAAAAAAGAGGATTTTTGTTCCATGTGATTGTTCAATCATGTTTAGCCTAGGAATTGTACAAGGTTGGTTAATTGCAAAGCCTCAAGTGCATGTTTGTTGATTCTGTGAAGTCGAACAGTCCAGGATGTTCAAGTGTTCATTTCTGTCCTTTTTTTAGTTTAAAGGTTAACCGTCTGTAGTTTCTATACCTCCTGCCGTTTCACAAGCCATTGTCATGAATGTCTATTTGTTACAGAGGATATTGTAGAGCAACAGGACTATTAAGTACATAGAGATATTAAATTTTTAAGCCGAGTCAAGAGTGTTTTAGTTTGTCATTACTGTATTTGTAGTCATTTTTTCTCAGAGAATATTGTATCAGGGCATTAACCAAAAGTATGGTTAAATTTTGAAAAAGAAAACTTCCAATTTAATATCTAATTCACG
Organism: Acanthaster planci; assembly: GCF_001949145.1. The sequence goes on from NW_019091396.1 coordinate 1,409,241, forward strand.
TATACCCACTATGTATGAATTCTACAAAGAAGATTGACTGGTTTGAGACAATATTCAAATAGGCGGAAACTTCTTAGCTCTAGTTTGTCCAAGTATCTTTAATAGAAACAACAATTATCAAAGCAGCTGAAACAGCATATTTTCGCATTAGCGTTGAGGTGACAGAGCTATTCTAACATCAAATCCTGTATAGTATATTAAAGGCCACAAAATAAGTTCTTTTAAATGTGCACTCAGCAGTTAAATCTAAATAGACAGATTTTTTTTGCATACCTTCATTATAGATTAATTTATTCACCGTATATACAGTAATAAAGTTTTTCACTATGTACACCAAAGAAATTCTGACTGGTTTTGAGAAAACCTGGCCAAGGTTGGAATTGGAAAATCGAATAGAAAAAAGACCTCATTTAAATGAAAACCTCATTTGTAACAAATTGCAAGCCTTTTGATTTTGAAAAAGACTTCATGTGTTCATGCAGTTGAAACAAAAAGGGGGGGGGAATGATTTCACTTACACTGTGGAATCTTTTTCAACCTAAATTTTTTGCTCACACTTTCTTTGGATGTTCCTTTACATTTTGTGACTCAGCCCTGGCCCAAAAAGTCCTCTAATACTTAAAGATGTCTTACCCGAACCTCTCCACCTGTTCACTACAGTTCTACACAATGTACAAGAAACAAACAGAGATTTTTAATGAAACTGTTCTGAGATACGAATGTGCTTGGAGAAAACAGGCAATCGAATGGTCCACAAAAATGGTTCTCTCATATTAAAAAAAATCTCAAAATATGAGATACCAGGCCTGACGTTGCGATCCTAGCAGAATCTTTCTCAAAAAAGACAAAGTACCTCTATGTGGGGGAGGGATAGTACCTCCAACCTTGCTCAGAACTAACAGAATAGCCAATTTACTGGACGTATATCTGCACAGGGTATTCAGGGTTTTTTTTCTTCAATTCCTGCACCCCTGGCCTGGTTTCTCAGTCCCCATCACGGTAAGTGCTTTACATTTTTGGTGTCAAATATTTCAAATACGTTGCTGTAGGTGGAAGAATATTTTAAGATCACAATGCTGCAAATGATTTGCTTAATGTACAATTCATTTTAATAACTCGGAAAGATACCTTCAACCCCATTAACAGGAAATGCCAAATGAAAAAGGAAAGACTACATTTGGGGCTTCTGTATGTGTTTTTCTGCACAATAAATTCAAATCGATTACTACATGAAAGTTATTATTTCTCCTTGGCTTGCAACAAAAGCAACAGAAAAATAAAAATATTCTTATTCCAAGCCACTGGTGTATAATACACATACATGTTCATATGTATTTGACAGAGAGTGCTCGATAAACAATAAAAATTACCATTCTTTCCTTCAATTTAAGAAAAGTTGGCCTTCCTGAGCTACAGGACTTCAAAAACGTACTTTGCCTTTTTCCTTCATCTCGTTCCACTTGTACACGTAGATCTAAACTTTTTGTCTTATTCTAATGTTACCAGATTTTCTGCACGAATTCTGCACACTAAGAATACACATGCACCATAACCATGCTATTCCAGCAAGATTTCATGAAATGAAACTTGCATCTAATTGGGTTTATAGGGCTGCCTTTTAAATGTGTAGGCAGAGTTGCTATTAAAATAATTCTTTTGAGTGACCAACCTCAGCGGACTGTCTTACAACACGCAACAGTATACATCAATAGGACATTCTTGGAAATAATACTCTTCATAATGGGTTTTACCAACTTTGAAAAAGACACTGAGGCAAGAACAGGTTTTATTTACTCTGTGAGGAAGTTGGTTGCATATGCTTCTAACCCCGATCCCATAACCCTTGGATGGCATGACATTTGATGAATGTGAAGCAATTCATACCGTCGCTTGGTAGTTCTCATTACCGGGCCGCCAAGGCAGTGATGGTATCTTTGAAAGGCCTATTTACGATGACCTCACACTTTGTTCACACGTGCACTTTCCAACAGAGCCAGTGGGGGCTCACGGTCCACTGAGCACTGCAGGAAAGCACATACATAAACACCGTGTGGCATCATCAGTACAGAGGTCGATTATTCTCATCCTAAAGTTTACTTGACGAGAATTCCTTTCATAAATAAAAAAAAAACAGCAAGGGGTTCTTTGCATGAGCATTTCAGAAAATTCTCAGTGCTGAACTGTGATTCGTGTCGTAACAATTTTGCCAGGTTTTTCAAAGTTGGTCATCGGATATTAGGAATATTGCTTGGAAGCACTTGCTTCCTCTGTTTTGTATTGAAATACATGTATATTGTGCGGGTTAACTTTTCAACTTAAAACAGTAAAGCACATACAAGCTGCACTAGGCAAAACAGAATACATGTACATACATACGAAGCTTTGCAGTCAAATTTCAGGAAGATTTCAATATTCAAGAACGCTCACTTTGGAAATGGTAAAAGTCAACAGCATACTAAAATTTGTAAGGAAACCACAATCCCAACATTTTTCCCACCCAATAAAAACCTGAAATGCAGATGTCCTTCCATGATCATTCAATAATATATCCAACACAATACATCTCCATACAATGGCATTACTCTTTCACTGAATGGCAAAAGTTTGGGCACAATACACATTAATTTCAAGCTTTTGCTCATCTCCAGAACATAAAGCTTTGTATTACCACTTGCACCTGACCACTTTAGACTGCTGATCAACAACCCGACTATCTATGCTGCTTCCTCATAGGACAATCAAAGTTATAAGATGTGAAGTGATTCGTCATTTATGCTGATTCTAATTACTTAGATGGCTAATTGAAACCTCATCTATTCAAGCTTCTTCCTCATTGGACAATCAAAGCTACAAGATGTGAACTAATTAGTCAGTTATACTGAAGGGTCTTTTTGCTAATTGGCCAAATGGTGAATTTTTCAACAACCTGTGCAAATGGACCTGCATAGCCGGTCAACACTACTCGGTTATTGGTCAGTATTACTTGCTATAACAACCTTTCCCACTAATAATTGGTTGATCACATTTAGGATCTACATTTTTCTTTGGTCAATCACCATTCAAGCTACACCAACAAATTTCCCGTCCAACAACCACCAAGCAAACTGTAGGCTTGACAGATCATGAGTTCACTGGACAATGTCTTCTGATTGGACACCTTCCAAGTTATTAAGAGGCAAGAATACCGACCTTCCATCCAATGACCTGTCGGTCGAAGCCACAACTAAAGAGATTGCAGGAGGCTGCTTCATCATTCCAAGCAGTGCAGCAGACCATACGATGGTGTCCCTAGGTGAAAATAAAGGCCGCAAAATTTAGCAGCAACAGTTTGAAAAGTAGTCAAGATATACAAATGTTATATCGCCACAGACGCTGTGCTGAACATGTCCCTGTCCAAATATCCTGAATTCAACATACATTCATTCTCTGCATGTCTTCCACATGCCTGTTACATGTTTGTTACATCTTTCACAAGGTGTTTTGTTCTTTCTCACCTGTCTGTTGTTTCGTGGCATCCGGGCCAGGCGCACGCCATTCAGGTCATACAGACGGATATGTCTGTTATCGTGTGGAATGGCAATCACGTTGTTGGTTGCGGAGACGGAAAGCCTGCATGCACATAGAATGTAAGATGGATCTACGGTAATTTACGACACAAGATTGTGAGGACACCTAACAACCCATCCTGAGCCAAGCATTCATACTGGACGCTTTTTGTTGGACCTCCACCAAGGTTCCCACAGAAATCGGAAAACAAAATTCTATGACTTTTCCACAACTCTCCACGACTAAAATGACAATTTCCATGACATTCACTGCAATGTTGCATAAGTGTTTGGTGTTAATATGAACTAGAAGACTGCCATAGCCACTTCTACAGATTGACAACGATATCTGGCCTGTAAATTTATCATCAATCTGTTATCACGTCAAAAGCGGCCCGTCAAAAAACCCCTTGCATGATCTTGATTTCCACAACGTTTTCTTTAATTCGGATGTGGCCAATTTTCCATTTCCTCACCTGTTGATCCCTGCATCCGATCGGATCATAGCGATGGGCGTTCTCATGTTTTTCAGATCCCAGACTTTGGCCGATCGGTCATCTGAGCCGCTTACGACTTTGTCGCCTGATGCAAATGCTGCCGATGTAACAGCACTTCAAATGAGACAAAAAAGATGGGGAAAATTGCAGACAATTTAGTTCATAAGACGAGTGGAGTTTGTTGTTTTTTTCACAAAGTTCTGCAACATTTCAATGACATATGTACATCCACATGGTCTAACACTGATGCTACACTGGCAACCATTGGGAATGAGAATTTCCCAACTGTTCCTTGGTATTCATACTATTTGGAACACACCAAATGTACCCTGAACTCCATACCATTTGGTCCATACCAAATTTATTCTAGACTTCACAATATGCCAAAGGGCCCCTATTTTCTTGAGGGTGCGGGGCTTACTCAGTATGTCCCTGGAAGACGTTGACAGAATGAATGCTGGGATCCCTGAAGTCCCACAGTCTAAACGTGGTGTCAGCGGAGGAGGTCACCACCAGCTTCTGGGACGGAGATGCACAGCAGTGGGTCAATTCTTGGTCATGGCCTAATGGACATCAACAAAATGATCTGCTTCAATTTTTCAATTGAACATCCGGGGCTGGTAAGGTACCGGTACGTCTCTGAATCTTTCTGGGGAAGATTTTTTTTAAGCCAATATTCTTTTTCAGGGTTTTTCAGGTGGCCAAGTTTAAGAAAAAATTCTTTGTCATTCCTGGTATCTGAGTTTGTAGGATATCAACATGATTTGGATTATAATTAATAATATTATTTATTCGACCAAAACAAAATAACAAGCTCTGTCATGTACTTATCCCTACAACGACACACAGCAACTGAATCATTTCAAGAGGAAATCCTCCCTTCAAATACACAACAGCGCCCTCGATTGCTCATGCACAGAGTGGAACGTGCAAAGGAATGCAACGCACCTGTGAGGGTGTGTACTATAGCACCGGTGTCCACGTCGTACAGGTTGGCTGTCCTGTCCCACGATGCTGTCACCAGCTGCTTGCCGCCAGCCAGCCAATCGGCCGAGATGATCGCCCCCGAGTGGCCCTCCAGCTGCGCCTGCGGCGACTTCACGTAGACAATGTTTTCATTCTCAACACCTTCAAGGACAAAAGAAAGCAGGTAAATCCATTCTTACTATTAATTAACAAGTTCTGATCCATTACAACCAGAAATATGTATCTCCATTCTCCCTATTTAAATTTTCTGCTAATCATTATCTTTACAACCCTATCTAATGTACAGACAAATCCAGGTACACACTCAGTGCAGATCAAGAAGTTAGGCAGTTTATGTAAAAAAGAATAGCAATTTTTAATTGGCATTTGACAATTTCTGAATGACAAGACAACATTTTGATCATTCTGAATGGGGGCTCTTTAGCCAAGAGTACAAAAGGCACACCAAAAAATTCCCAACTGGGAAGATGGACCAAGAGAGGGCGCTATTTCTCAGCAAGAGGTTCTATTGGTCGGAACTGAAGTTCACTGGTTCACAAATGACTAGGAAATGCAACCGTTACAGTCACATCACTACCAATGAAATGAATACACCCGACCAATGTGACTCTTTTCAACTGATGAGGGGGCACTTCCGTTCAAGGCAGATAGGTGCATCCAATATAGAGTAACATGAAAATCACTGGCTGGTAGCTGCAGTCTTTTTCCCATAGAAGTGTGCTACCAGTAGCCGCAGGTAAGTAAAGGCCACATCCTGCTTGGAATGAAAGCTGACATGAACGCAAAAATTGTGACACCAGATCAAATATCCATGCTGGAAATTTGCAAAAGTGGAACACATTTCAGCTCAAATAAATTTCACTGCAAATGTTTTGCGACATCAAATTCGCTCTGTTTTCACATTTCCATTTGCCTTAACCACTTGCCAATGGGGTTTCCCGTACTCGACACTTATTCTTTATACGTGTGGCCGGGGTCTCCGTAATCGGACAAAGGGAACTAGGCCTTGTAACAAAAGACTGTGCTCGTAACAAAAGACCAGGCTGCTGGGCATTACCAACATTTTTTCGCTATCAATAGTGGAGATAATCCAGCCTTGTTTTAACCCTAACACTCCTCAGTCTTCCAACAGGTGAAGGATTGAGGAGTGTTAGGGTTAAAACAGTATACCACGGTTTGGGGGATTCAGAGTGAGCAGATTACCACCAGGGACAAAAGCGCTCCATTGAAAAGAGGTGAGCAGCGCATTGTGCTAGTTTCCTGAACAAAAAAAAAAATTATGTAACACTGCAAAATCTGGGCTCTTTTTACAAGGTGGCAGGCCTGGCTGAAATGCTCTAGCGTCAATAGATGTTGTCTATCAGATTAGAGTAGAAACCAGACAGTCCTTCATGTCGGTGTAAGCGTCCAGTAAATGAAGATAGGAATTTTTAAAGAATTTGGAAAACAGAATGAAATGATAATTATCCCGCCCCAGCATCATCAACATTGATAACTGCCACCGGCACGGAGTGGTTTAAGCTTGATTTCATTCAGATGCAGCTTTTCAGTGGCTGCAACCATCCTGTAGTCCTGTACAAAGAATGGGGGGGGGAACTACTAAGTTTACAATACTGTGGTCTTTGCTCTACTTGGATCACATGGAATAGGATATGTGTAAACACCAATAGGGTTGGAAGGTGCCCGCATTGAAACTGTGTCCTTGGAAACTACAGCAAGTAGACAAACTAAGTTATTGTAAATAAAACTAAGTTACTACGGAATAAAACATAACATGCAGACTCTACTGAGAATGTAAGGTCAAACAAGAAAAGTAACAGAAGACAACAAACTGGGAAGGTTTGCTGATGTTTCCATCTAATACTTACCATCAGGTTCCTCTTTATCAGATCCATCAACATCATCACCTGAAGATGGGCATGATTTCTGCTGAGACGGAAACCCCAAATAAAGACAAACCTTAAAATCATGTCACTTTGTTTACAATATGAAATCTTTTTGGCAGATACAACTACATTGATGTGCCAAAGTCCTCCCTCAACTTTGACTAAGTCGCTTGAATGCCCTTGCCGCCATAGGCTTGCTGCCGACAGAAAATGCTGGCAGCTTGTGCACATTCAAATGAAAATCTATTGCACATATTAAGTCCCAAATTATTGTGCACACGGCATCTCCCACTGTAATAATTGGCCACTGCTCAATTGTATCCATTCACGCTGTCGAAATAACAAAGCACCTATCCATCGGCCACTTTATGCTGGAATGCTACCACTATAGGAATGAACTTACACTGACATCGGAAGCCGGAGTGGGCTGGGGTAATGTCACAGTGGACTTCCAAACATGGGCTGTGCAGTCACCTGAACCTGTGAGAATGACAGTGTGGAGTACCAACTGAATTCCATTCATCCGAGATACAAAATGGCACTACACACTGCTTCAATACTGGCTTGAATGACATGTAAAATAAATAAGGGGACGACACTGTGCTAGAATGATTGCAACCGTGGTTTTTAACTAGCTTTGGGTCTGGTCACTGATAATGCCATTAGTTGAAGGTAAAGCCTGTCGTCAGAAATTAAACCCCACACTACTCTTAAACACTGTGTCCAGAACTGTTCCCGCGTACTGTTATCCTCATTCATAAAAACCTTGTTGGTCTAAAAGTCATAAAACAAGTCAAGCATTTTTGAACTGCCTTGCTTTCTCCACCCAGGGAAGGGTCTGTTGACCACCACGAGTGATCAAAATTTCCCAGTTAGTTCATGAATGTCAAATTATGGTTAGGATAGCATTCAACTTTTGCCAAAGATCTTGGGAAAGGTTTTGTTGGGTAGAAAAACCACCATTAAGTGGTATTTTCAAAAACATACTTGTAAGGACCAGTGACTCTGTAGGGTGGAACCGAATGGAGTTAACAGATCCAAGATGGCCGACATATTCAAGGGCGCATGCTCCTGTCTCAATGCACCACAGTCTTGCTGTTCGATCTGTAACAAACAACACCGACCATGTAATGGCACAATCTCAATCAAGCTGAAATACACCACTATAAATCTGGCACTCTGTGAGACATTCAAACAGAGTTCTGAATAAATACATACCTGCACAGGCTGTTCCAAGCAATGGTGTCTCCCCTCTGGACAGGCTGACCTCCCAAACACCATCGCGATGACCCCTGAAGTGACGCACCAGCTGACAGCCTGAGGTGCTCGCTCCTTTGAAGCTGAATACATTCTGTTTGTAGTAACACCAATTCACCAAATTTATAAAACAGCTCTGCTTTCAGTGACAAGCATAAAAAGGCTGAATAAGGTAAGGAATAAAAAAAAAGACTAGATTCACTTGTTACAACTCTCATTTCACAGGAAATTGACAACAGGCTGGATATTAAGTCTATTTGTACTTCATCCATAATGCCAAACTAAAGAGGTTTTCCAAATATTGTCTGTCTTCCACTTCATCTTGAGCTCTACGAGCAGTTTTGAGCATTTGCTGTTAAAATGTAATAAAGAGCTCCAAACCTTGGCCTCATACTAGATGACTTGATTTTTTGGTGGTGGACGATGGCCCTGTGTTAAGCATGTGGGTCTCAACTCTAGGGACCACATGTAAGTTAACAAAATTGTGGCTTGAGACCAACGATGGAGATGAAGACCCAGATTTGAAAAACCCAGCAGCACTGACCGAGTGATCAAGCTAGCCTAACATTGGTAGTCTCCAAAGCAGCCTCCATCTCTGTTCAAAAGTTATGAAACCCTTGTATACGTGCCCGGTACATAGGAATCATGTGTCACGTACAAACTAGTACATCACTTGCATTGTTTTGGAGGGACTATTTGATGGGGTAAACGTCCCGTATTCTAGAGGGCATGTTTGGATCAAATCTCAGTCATTTTTTCTAAGTTTGATGAGAAACAGAGATAGGGCCGAAAGCAACCCTGCTCCTCTCCACCCGCCTGCATTATCGCAATGAAAGATTTTCTTGTATGAACTGGTCATTTTGCTAGGGTGGCACAATAATAAAGGAACAGGGTGAGATACTGAACAAAGGTCTCCCTCAAATCAAGTTCTTTCACAATTAGCATCTCCCCTGTACAAATCACTGACAATTATGTTAATTATGCACTCCTTGGCCCCCAAACTCAGGAAGTGCTCAGTTGACACTAACTGTTCAGCAAATGCCAAGCTAAAATCTACTAGAAACCAGTCACAAAAATACAAATAATACATGACATTTTGGTCAGTTACCTACTCTTAATAGTAAGCAAGTTTTATATTATTTTTGTTTTTTTTTGCTTGGTAAAATTCTGTGCTAAGCTGGTGGTGTAAGCCGATAGTCATCTGTATCATTTGGGGACCTACCTTGCCTGTGGTTGGCTTGTGCTTGGGCTTCAGAATCAGACTGGACAACTGACTGGATGCTGCAATTCAAGAATAGCGCAGACACAAAAATCTACCCATAAAGGGTTTCTTCAAGGTACAAATGCGAGTATTTACCAAGCAGACTTAAATCTAATGAGACCCCGTTACTTTGGGGGCATCACATCATTATGAGAGTCCTTAGACTATGTATAATTTTGCTGTAAGAAAAAAAGCGACATATTGCCCAGTGCTTGGGTAAATTTCTAGGGGGTGCACCCATTTTCTCGAACACTGAAAGCTGATGAACTGGGACTTTTACAAAAGGTGTGTACATTTCAAAATATCAAATTGGAGGCACCAAAGGGTGGTATGGACCTTCAAAAGGCGGCCTAATTTTGCCTATTGTTTGATAGCGTTTGATAATACGGACATTTTTGGCCAAAGTTCTTTAGCTCAAAAGCTGCCTCTGATGAACATCATAAATTGAGCAAACCTCTGCTCTTGACACTTGCACGAGTACCCCCATCCATGCCATCAGCTCCTTCAACTACTGGAACTTTGCCACTCTGCAGAACCTCCAGCTTTTCTGTCAATGTTTCCACTTTGTCCTGCACTGCAGATAAAAGTATTAATGGGTGAATGCTTATAAGACATTTATGAAAATGTCAGCCGGCATCAAATTCAACCTAAATAACATTCATAAACAGCGTTTGGACATAAACAAGGAATCTGTTTCAGCATCTCATAACCTGCTTTTCTATTTAGAATTCTTTTCCAATAAAACCTTTAAAAAGCCTTTCCCTTTTCCCTTGTCCAAAAAGCTACTAGGTGATTTGTACTGGTGGTCACAGGTACCCAGTTCCATAAGTTAGACCCCATTCTAGACATCATCGTATGGGTACCAAGGTCCCCCAGTTCTGATGCACAGACACAGAAATCTCTCAGTCTTACACTGAAGGTTCTCAGCATACAGCCCCTCAAATTCATGCTCTATTTGCCCAAACAGCTTGAAGAGGCGGGCCCGGTAGACCTGGGGAAGGATGCTGTCCCCTGCGTCCGAGCCTCTCTGTCTGGCAGCGGCCTCACTGTCCCGCATGCTGCGTCGGATGGACAAACGCTGCTTGCTGGCCTTCTTGAGGTTAGTCTGGTCGGTCGGCATCGCTGGGCATCACTCTCAAACACCTGAGGAGAACTTGAAATATTAGAATTTTTAACAAGGTTGAAGTGTGGGCGAGAGTGTTGTCTAAAAACCCTTTGGACGTCCTGGAGGCCATGCAAATGTTTAAACAGCGACTTCAAACACGCCTAATCTGCCGTTCAAAGATCTTTCACACGACACTATTTGAATAAAGTGCTTCAATGAGGCACATTCCAAGGTACAAAAAATGTAATATTGCATACATCGCAACTAAACAGATCTGGACTCCTCAAAAAAAATGATTGCGCACTGTTCTCTTCAATTCCTGACACACCTTACTAATTTTAATATGTTCAATTATTAATGCCACAAATAATCATCCAAATGATGATCTCTCCCAGCTTCTCCCTTCTCTCACTAGAAAGAAGGTAAATGTAGTTTCCAAGTGATTGCAGAACACCTCACCACTTGAAATCACTTGCATGACTGGCTACATGGGTATGAGGTTGAAATCACCACGAGAACAGTGTGACATTTAAAGTTAACCTCTACGCCGACCGGCTATGAGGTGGATCATGCAGGGTGGCAGGGTATTCTGAGCTGTTAATCTGCACAAATTTATTGCACTCCATCCGGAGTCGATGTGCCTTTGAATGAAATCCATCCGTAGGATTATCAAGTCAGGAGAGACTAGGCCTACATTAAATCTTAACTTTAACTTAACTTACATGTAACTTTATTTCTACTCAAAGCAAGGGCAGGCATTTGTGAAAAAACTTACAAGAGTCAAGATTGCGTTTAACTGTGCCTAAACCATGTAGACAGAAATGCATGGCCATGACGACACATGTAGCAAGCTAATTTAGGCACGATAGGACAGCTTTCTTCACGTTTGCGAGCTACAGTGCCTCATACACTTTTGAGGAATCCTTGGGAACCTTGGTGTCAACTGTCATTACCAACAGGGCCTAGGCCTACCAGAAATAATTGATGAATATAGGCCAATCTGATATTAATAAAAAATGGAGGAAGGAATTCGCGCTTCGCTTCCGTCCAAATATAGGCCTATTGCTGTCATGATCATCCATTTTACAAAAAGCACAATGATAGTGAAAGAAAGCTCTGTACTTACAAGAAGTACGTAGGCCTAATACAGGTAGTTTACAAACAAGAAATTACAACAATTTCTACTGTAAACCCCGCAAGAGATCGACAGCACCGCTGATAAAAAAACATTGGGCAAGCTTGTCTTGATCCCATATACCAGTCTGATAATTTCCCCCCATATGAGAACGGTACCAGACTGTATTTCAACCCCTTTCCTCGTCATGATACCAGGCGTCGTTGACATTACTGGCAATTTACGTAGTGCGTGTAGTGTTCAAGTTCAAGTGGATGGGCACCTGACTGCGATCAATTTTGTAAACACAAGTGCACAAGTGGATCTGCCTCGGGCATGTCGGGTATGACTATGACGTGTTATGTAAATGAAGATTAATGGTATGGCTTTAAAATGGTTTGGAGGGTAAAAAAAAAGGAAAGCGATTCAATATTTCAAATACTAAATCATTTTTGGGGTCATAAAGCCTAGTTTGCATCCGTCTACATGTATGTCAATAAATTCGGTGATGTTGATGGTGACCAGTGGGGCATGCGGGGAGGGACATCGAAGGAGTAAGCCCCAGGCGCGCCATAGCCGGGGGAGTAGCTAGGTTACAGAGATTGCCCACTTGTTAGCTGGAGATGTCTTATTTCAAATCTTGCATAATTGGAATTTTCCAACGTCTAAACAAAAAATAAAAACCAGATAAGTGCACAGCGAGTGAGTACCCGTGTATAAAGACAGAGGCGCCTACCAGTTTTTAGGTATTTATTATTTTTTTCGGGGGCCGGGGTGAAGAAAAGTCCAAGGTTGCGGCCCCCCCCGCAGAAAGCACGGCTTGCCTCTGTGGTTCTTGGCGGTGGAAAAAAAATCACAGACAGGAAACAAATGAATAAAAACACATACGACACAAACTATATTTCTATTTTAGCATACACTATATTTTCTATTTTCTGCATGTGGTTATGACTTACATTTTAGAATTTCAATGAAAAATAATTAGGATATCAGTTGCCGAGGAGTGATAGGGAAATTGATAGGTGCTCTTCAGTGCATTATGCGTCTATGCCGTGCGTGGAGCTTGCATAGTGATGGGTCTCCATAAAATAAGTGAAAATCTTTAGTGGCAAGGGAATCGAGTGAAATATGACGTCACCATGCGTCTCATAAGCTCCCGCTCTTTCCGGGCCCTTTATATGGGTACAGTCTACTTATTCAAGTGAGAAATTTCTTTCAAGCTCATTAGTATTAAAAGTGCGCCCCGGTATCTTTTGTAAAAGGAGATTGTTTGGCCCCCAAAATAATGAGATTGTGTAAATCGTTGTCAGGATCAACTCCCTGGGTCTCTAGGCTTTCATGCAGAATGCTAAAAAATACGGTCATAAAATACCCTAAGTGCCCAAGAAAAAGTTGAGGGTTGCCAGTTGGAAAATGGCTGCAATCAGATTTCGGACAAATCACTTTTCGGGAGGTGATTTTGTTTTGTGGAAATAATTAAAAGACTAATTGGTAAACCCACCAAAAATAAAAGAAACTGAAAGGTTTTGGGACCAGACAATAATTTAATTTCAGAAATCTCAGGGATTTCAGTATGCATGTTATTGGGCTGTGAACAGTGCTAAAGTTACACTGCTTTCAAAGGGGCTTTGAATTAGTGGACTGCCTGTACCCCAATAGAGGGATTTCACATTAACTCCATCTGCGCATATCCGCATCGAAACCGAGGCTCTCTGTGTTGAACTTAATCGCGCGCCCGCGGAATCGACACAGCACGTGCTGCATCCGGTTCGTAAGTGTGGGCGCCACTTCAGTTTAAACCACGCCCACTGCACAAGATACACGGCCATCGCAGGTACGGTACGTTAGTTCGCGGTAAATTGCTGTTATTTTTTCTTTTGATTTTACGTGTTGAGTCAAATGAAAGACTCTTCCGCAAAAAGTTGAAGCCTGGAAAGTCTTAATCAAACATACCTTTACGTATTTTGTGTCTTGACTCCTTACTTTCCATCGTCTGATCGTATTAAGCTAACACATACAGCCTCGTTTTCGAACGCGGAAATGCGCAGATTGACGCTAAAAGCGTCGTATTGAGATCCTTTATTACTCGTACGCTTAGAGCGTTTTCGAAACGAGTCGGTTCGCTTTAGACTTCGGTTTCGCTGTTTCCAGTCGGAGCTTGAACACGTGGTTTCCAACGCTGCTTCAGAATGGCTGGACGAAATGTGTCCAAAACGGGCCTCCATGGCTATGGCTAGGTCTATTGTGTCTACGCCTATTTCCAATGGAGTGTGAAGACCTAGACCTAGCTCTAGACAACAGATTCGAATGCTGCCAGTTTTGTCTGAGGGTCAGATTTTGCACACCATGCATAGCTCAACAGTGTGTGTATATGTACATGTACACATACATGTATACACGAACATGTACATGTACATTATACATTTTAATTAAAATGTACAGTACTGTGCATGTGCATGTACATGTATATGTACAGTGTACGTAGCTGGAGGAGAATGTGCTGCAGCCGCTAGCGAGCTACTGGCTTCTTCATGTACAAGCGTACGTGTTATTTCTAGCCGCAGCCTCAACTTTCCAAAAACTAGCAACTATTATTATCATTATTATTATTTATTCATGCCATTTCTTTTCCATCACATACAAGATGGGCTTAGGAGAGGCAAAAGCGATAACAATCACTCTTGCTAGAGATCTGTCGCTCCTCATCAAGTTGTATACAAAGTAAATAAATATAAAAGAATAAAAGAATTACATAAAAGAATTAATATATAAAAGTATTTGAAGCCAAAAGTTAGAACTTATAAATATTTAAATATAAAATTACTGGAAATGAATAAACTAATGTGCATAACTGAATAAGAATTTTAATTAATTGAAATTTAAATTAATTGCCAGAGACACAATAAATACAAAATAATACATGTGTAAGAGAGATACACCGGAAGAGAACAGTTACAATAAATATAATGAAAGTCTAAAGGGTCATCGGCAAACAGGAGGCTTGAATATTATTTAACATATGTTAATCATTACTTCACATATTGTTCTTATTCCTTGATCGGATATGTGGTTATTCTGCAGAATAGAAAATGCGTAAAAGAACGCTGTTTCAGCATTTGTCATAGGAAAAAACTTCGCCACGGACTACATTGTATTTCACTCTCGTTGGCCCACTACGATAACATGAACAGACGTGTGCGAAGTCTATCTCTTAGCCACTATTGAATATTCATCAAACATATTCCTGTGACCAATGACATTGTTTCCTATTGTGGTTTCGTCCAATCATTAGTCTCAAAATGTAATTTGCATATTGATAACGGGGTGGCGGTTATGGGGTGCGTGTAGCGCAATCAAGCATGGAGATTATCAATTCACCCATGACCTATAATCTTTTAGATACAATAGATAAGAAAAGATAATGTTTTCGTCAAATTGAATCACTTCTTTTGATGAAAAAATCACAAGAACACTTTACTACTATCCATTATTTCTATTAGATACATCTTTGGATTAAGTGTTGTGGTGAAATGGTGTTTTTGGCAGTATATCAGTACAGCATTAATTGGAACACATTTTGCACATATTATAAACATGCCAGTTCGACTTTGTGTAGCTATTTTGACGAGCTCAGTTTTGTCATGCCACGAATTCAGATTTCAGAATATAAACCAAAGCTACCATCACGGGTTTAACAAATAGTTGGACGTTTTTGCCGCAAAACCGCTTAGTACAAAGTTGTTATCTACTATGGTTGAGGCTGTGATGCCTAGGGTCACCGAAAGGGTACATCATCCAAGACAACTTTTTATCCCGATTAATCCCTTTTGAGCTTAAAAAACGCCTGCAAAACTTAGCATGGCTGTCTTTAAAATGCACTTAAGAAACATTGTTGGCGAATTTTCGGTTTTTAAGTGTTTTTTTGATGCAAAAGTAAGTTGAAATACACGAAGGAAGTGAAACATGGATGTGCATGTTAAGCCTGCCTAAGCCACATGTCGATGACGGCTGGATAGTCTTGTGTGTTGTGTGTCGCCACATGCATTGTTTGATGTCATTCCTTGCGCCAGCCAAATTATGCACAAACGCAGCACGCATACACGGCAGCCATTTTGAAAGACCCGACTGTGCCAAATTTTCCGTCACATTTCTTCACCGTACCTCCCAAAAATATCACATAATCTCAACGGTAAGTTAAAAGGTAAATGTTATTGTTTAAGTAGAGTCACAATTTGGGGGATTATGGTCATTGTAAAGTCAGGAAAATGAAGGTTATTTGTGCGAAAAATCCCATAAACGGACATGATTTGCGTGGAAATTCCCGTGTCCACGCCCGTATTTTTTACTCGACATGATCTGAACGTTTGGCTGCAGATATTTTGCACTATTCCAGTAATATTTTGAAAATAAAACGTCACTAATCTAACCAATGCTTATTTGAGGAAGTAATTAAACATTAGGAAGTCGATAATAGAGAATATTTCACACATAATCTGCCTTGCGTTTGGATTAGTTGGGTGCCAGTTTGTAAGTGCGTGGCGCGGAGTCAAACACGTACATGAACATTAGTCTGGTGGTGGCGGGGTCCGACTTCCGCGCGCGAGATAATGAATGAATGTAAATTCGTGGGGATGTGGTTACATTTTCTTTTCAAATATCTTACGCCCTTCTCCTACAAATGCAGCCTGAAGTATCACCGGTATTTTTAATATAAATTGATTGTTATTTTGAATCCCATTTTTAAAAAACATATAATTACCTGGGGATTACTGGTTGTGTAACAAACTTTTGGGGGAGAAATAAAAACTTTTCTGTCCAAATTTGGTGAAAAAGGTGTATTTATAAAAAAGGTAAATTTGAGCTTTATCAAAGTCTTTGAGAACTGTAAAGAGTAGTTTTTTCTTCTCTCATCTCTGAGGAAGTATTTGGCACATTTTACACAACTCATAATTTCCAAATGCAAAATAAAGGGTCAGCAGTAATTCCTCATTGTTCCATTCTAATGATTCTGCCATCCAGGCCAAACATTTTGATGACAATATCCATCGGAAGGGATGAGATTGAGAAATTTTATTATTTTTGTGCCATGCCCTGTGTGCCATGCAATGCTTGATTCTGTCGCGATAATTTGTGACCAAAATGGCAGTCATGCTATTTAGCGTCAACACACACACAAGTAGCGTCACCAAAGCGTCAACAACTTGAAAATCTCCTTCAAAGATTTTAAAGTGGTTGTATTATATTTAACAGACTCTAATGTGCACATGCCACTGTGTGAAAGAGACAGTGATTTTGCTTCCAGATTCAGGCATGAAAATGAAAAATATTCACAATGTATGTGGTCCACTATCTTTCCTTTCTCTGCTCTCCACGGGAAAACAAGATGGCAGCTGGTTGGGTTGCACAAACAGGCTTGAATTTGTCGGTCGAATTTCCACACTCAAATATCGTTTTAGATAAATATTGGATATGATATGAAGAAGCCTAATTAATATTGTAAATATAAAATTTTTGCATAAATGTGCTTGAATAACTTTTTGACACTTTGCTGACACTAGGTGACACTTGTTGACGCTTTATTACATTAGTGCACCACTCATTCCAAATGAACTAGAAGCAGTCAGTTTGATGGCACTTTCTTTCTCTCCCTACATCACTAGTGAAACAGGAAGAATACCACAGTAGACCAACACCATTTTTTAGTGTTGTAATAAACACCACAGAGTTTAAAAAGGGGAGCCTGCTTATTTTTGAGGGACTTTAGTGAGGAAAGGGATACAGTATCTCAAGGAACCAGGATTAAAAAGTAAAGTTAACTCAAAAATTGTGACCTGGTTATGATCTGACATGGAATTCTTTCCATTGACACTCTTCAAACATCTGAGTGTTACACGTAAACCTTGTAATGCCAAATCAAAATCTGCTCCCAGCTGTTGCACAGTATAGTCAGTATTGTACATGTACAAATGAAGCCCTGCAATGCAGTATTGACGGAGGTTGTCACCGCTATCATGTACTACATGTAACTCTCTGTAATTCAGTTTCATGCTCATTTTACAGCCAATGTTGACTAGAAAGTAATGTACGAAGGCAAGCACATCCACTTCTCAGAAGACCAGAAACCACTGTGCTCTTGCAGTACCAAAGTCTGCAAACAGCGCCGTCTCAATGGCTACGCATTCTGCATCCGTCACATTCTGGAGGATAAGTCGGCCCCCTACTACCAGTGTGAATTTGTCAACCGGTATAACGGACTGCCTTGCACGAACCCGATAAAGCGAGGGGGAGACAGCAAGTACGTATTCCATAATGTAGGGTTCCCCTCAAATGGCCCGTGAGTGCAAGAATTATGACCCACCCGTAACTGACCACTTATTCCTTATCCAGAGTTTGCAAGAATTTTGCAGGATCGAAGGAGCTGCATTCTAGCAGCAACATGTGGGACTGCACGTGCGATTTTTTGGATGATACAGGAGAAGGGCCCGAGAAAAAAGCGTAGGGTGTTAAGAGTGATGACAAAACTGGGGGCATTGTCACAGTTTGTAGGTAGAGCTGAAAACAGGGACTTAATTCCGTTGTAAGTTGTGATGTGTTTTGTTTAAACTTTTAGATGTTGTACTGTATCTACAGTGATAATTTCCTTGAAGTCCATTTTGAATCAGCTGCATAATTGGACCACTGTGAATAGACAGAATTGAGCACTCTGTGCCATAATTGCTTCCAAGGTAAAAGTTTAGTCTCGCTGTACCTAGTTTCATTGGATGAAATGACCAAAGTAAGAGACATTACACATACATGTACACACCAGCCTAAGTTGGGGGAATTTTGTCAGGAACCTCGCTGACGTTTCTTCCACTTTACAGGAAGCAGTACAAATTCTTTGTACCTCCTTTTTTCAAGAGTGCTGAGCCTCATGTAAAGTAATATTCACAAGGATGTACATGTACCTCCCTCAATCGTATGAAATACTTTCAATTGTCCTGGTGAGTTTTAAATGATTTAGGAGGGTTAGGGTTAGAGTAGGGCCCATGGTTTTGCAGTGGTTTTACAGTGGTAGTTTCAAGTCGAACAGATTCTTGCAAGATCAATATTGTTGAAAGATTGAAAAAAGATCATTTTTGATTTAAACAAACAAACAACAACAAAAAACTTTGACTAGCCTGAACTGTGGTATGCAATCAGGTACAACATGTACGAACTGGACACGCATGTGCAGAGACACATTCATGTATAAATTTACTTCCCATGTGCCAAGATACGTGTACATGTACAGTACATGCATGCAATGCAATGACCGGGAGTTTTAATACTAGATGATAAAATCACTCGTTTGTTGATCAAAAATGGGTTTGGGTGGGTGGTCAAAAAAATTTGGAAAAAAGAAAAACAAAAATTTGAATGGCGGCTATGTACACAGCACATTGATTTATATTGCACTAAAGTTATTTTACTTGGCAGTGCCTTGCTCTCATGATGCATTCAGTGACACTGAGTCAGGACATTGTCACAACTTCACTGTCGTAGACTAAGGTGACACATTGGAAAAATAAAGTAGCATGACTTTGCACTTTTCCCACGTTACATCTTACAGTCTTTCTACTGACAATTATCAAAAGGGTAGGTAAGTGTGATGGGAAAGTTTTCTGCAGACATCAGATTTACTTCATTAGAGCCTCAGAAGAATGGCCCCTGGACATACATGTACAAATTGTTGTCACTGCACAGTTCCACACGAGACATTGTGACGACCAACTCTGCAGATGTTTGTGCAAGATTTCCGGAAGTGTGTATTAAAGACATCACTGCATTTGCACTGTATTTGACCCTCAAGCACAGTGCCAGTTTCAATATCAAATGTCCTGCATGTGTGTGAAATGCATGTATGCTGGGAACCTTACGTAACATTGAACGCACATGATCAGGTGTGGTCATTGACAGGTGAGTGTTCTCCTGCTGTGGTCACACAATTCATTTCATTCGTTCATTTATTTGAGGCATAAAAAGCTTCAATTTGGCATGTTTTCTGTTGCAGATACTGTGTCAGCCACTTGCAGGTTTTGGGCCTAGTCCCCAAAAAAGCCAAAAAGAGCAAGACGGGAGATGTTCCCATGGAGCAGAATGATGACACTAGGACAGAGGAACACAATGTCATGATTGGAGAACGTGTCAACAGGCCGAAAGTGCCCAAGGAGAAGAAGAAGAAAGACAAGCACAAGCGCAAGCACGAGAAACACAAGAACCGATCGAAGAAGTTGGATGTGACCCAGGCTGATACGGAAGTGAACGACAACTCTCTGACTGTCGATTCCCTGGAGTTGCTGTTGAGGTCCTCGCCTCACCTACCGGTAGCAGAGACGGTGAATCTTCCCCCTGTGGCTGCCCGCGATAGTCCCGAAGATGGCGGCACAACCGAAAAGCCAAAGAAAAGATCCCGCTCCCGGCAGTCCACACTGCAGGACCGCATGCGGGACAAGCTGGAGAAGAACAAGGCGCGGTTAAAACTGCAACGGGACCGGGAACTGCAGGCCAGGCTGCAGCAGCCTGGCAAACCACAGTCACCCGATCAGTGCACTACCTCACCTGCCCCGTCGCTGGCAACCCCATCCTCCAGTCTTTCCCAGCCCTCGCTGTTCACGGACTTCAGTGACCATCTACCCTCCATGCCGCCTCACTTAGCACATTCCAAGACGAAAGCAGACACCACCAACTTGCCGTTTGCAGTGACCAACCTCCCACCACTAAGTGCCTCTGTTGTGCAAGCCCAAACCAAGAAACCCAGGACGTTGTATACAAAGAAGTTAGGACTGAAATCTGTGGACAGTCTCCGAGAAATTTATCAAAAGGAAGAAGAGAGACGCTTGGATCTGTTTTCATTAGGTAAGTAACCAACGTTATGTAGACATTTTTTGTGTTTTTGTAACATCAATACGGATCAATTTCATGTATCGTACATGTAGCTGGGTATTCTTTGAAGCCTTCGAGGTGTTTTGTAAGGCGTAGCACAGCAAGAATTAAGATTTGACTTGAGGCGCATGTACATGTACACAGTAAAATGGTGCTTAAATAGGTTCAGGGTATCAGACTGATACTTTACATGGACACTGATACTACCAGTGTACATAAACATTTAAAGTGGCACGTACTGTATCCAGACTCCGGTACTAGACTCCTTCGGTACGATACTTGTAAATCTTGTGCTATTTGCGTTGTTGAATTTCTGCAAAGTTCACAGTTAAAAATCTGAAGTTTGTATACTAACCCAATTCCACAAAGCAAGTGCCTAATTGTCAGATTGTGCCAAAATAATTTGCAATCATGTTGATCCTGACGCACCTTTTATGTACATGTAGCCATATGTATGTGCAGTTGTCAGTACTACATAAAAATGTTCAAGAGATCTGTTTTTCTTACAATGTAATTCAAATATTCATTCAGAGTAGACCAGGACTAAGACTTGCTAGTAGAGCAAACTTCTGGGGAAGTTCCATGGACATGTCGCGGTGTGCTGTCCAACAGTCTGGATTTCAGCCAGCAATGGAGAATTAGATGTATCAAATTTGTTCCAGCTTGAAAAGCAGGGCTTCTTTATGTAAGCTGTTTTTCATACATGTACATGTACGTTTGCAAGACAGAACCTCCAGACAAAAAAACTGTGCTGGGAGTCCCAGTAACAAACGTGAATTTCCTACCTTCAAATTCTAGAATTTGTGATCTGTGAAAATTTTGCCTAGAGTAGTGTGATCCAGCAGTCGATTCAGTCAGTCCAACCCATTCATCAACAGGATTGTAAAAAAAAGCAGTCTTATTGGGTTAATTCGTCTTTGTGCTTGTGAATTACCTTACGTGTAGGTCACCAAAGTGCACGTACATGTACTGTACACCTGCTAGTTTGATGTCCCGCTTGGGTCACAGTCTCTTCCAGTGCCAGCATATGTAACCATACTGGTACCATACATGTACATTTGTACCAGTACGTGTACATATATCATAATATCTGGATCAAGGTGATTTTTTTTCAGGGAATGAGGGGGGAGTCTTTAATGAATGTGAAATTACTGTTTATAACCATGTGTTGATTTCACTGCAACAGTTTTCAAAAATAAGTCATGAGAGCATGCGTATACGCTGTACATGTATGTGTATACATATACATGTTCATGTATGTGTATAGAATACATGTACATGTATGTGTATACATATACATGTACATGTATGTGTATACATATACATGTTCATGTATGTGTATACATATACATGTTCATGTATGTGTATAGAATACATGTACATGTATGTGTATACATATACATGTACATGTATGAGTATACATATACATGTACATGTATGTTTGTACATGTACCAGAGTTATCCTTAGTGTGGAAAGTGGGCAATAATTTCATTCATTCATTATTTATTTCAGCGGGAAGAATTTACAACCATTTGTAAGAAGTGTGATTAGATACAGTAAAACGCAAGAAAAAAAGGCATAATTAACTAAGTGTCTAGAAAAGGACCGAAATTCCAAACAAGAACAAAAATGAAACCCTAGTATCCTCATCAACCTTGCTCCTGTGAGATTATTCAAACAACATGTTGTAATTACACACAAAATGTGATAAATACATGTACCATTATTATACAATATACATGTAAATTGGAACCAAATGGCATGTGTTTAATCCAAAATAAGTATACCTGTACATCAAAATGTGTAGGGGACAATCAAAAATTCACGCCCGAGATCTGACAACCTGATAAGATAATTGCCTCTTTCCCTAAAAATAGAACAGATGGTTAGACACGTTTAAGAGCACTTGTCCTAGTTGCATGGGCTTGTTATGTCACTCAAATGTAGTGTAATTGAACAAGTGTTGGAACAAATGCTTGGCCTACTCCCTAACATAATAATTATGTGCTGCATGCTACTATTGGTGTACCGTATATATGCGCCTCAGTGTTAAACAAGAATTATCTGTCAGTGTTGATGACAGGATTTCCACTGCCCAATTCGTACTCAAGCAGGCAGTCCACCTCAGAGATGTACATGTACGTGTAAGTGACCACTGACCACCTCAGCCTTTTGGGGGCCAGTATTGCCACCTCACACCAAAAAAAAAAGAGAGAGCAAACAGAGAAATAAGAAAATGAGTTTGAATAATTAACGTTCGGCTTACAAATACAAGATTTACCGGTATTTGTTTACAGGAAATGGATTGGTAGTCAATGTACCATGGGAGTACATACATGTACATGTACATGTATCTTAGCCATGTTGCCACAGTTGGCAATACTTCCAATTGCCCCAAGTGTCTTTCACCACCTTGTACTTATCAGCATCCCAGGGGAAACCCTGGTTGGTTACATGATCACTTCAAAATGCACATGTCCATGTGCCTGTTGCAAAACCTTTTTTTTTAATCATAAACTGTCTGACATGTATTTCAGATTGTCATTTTATCCTGTATGCCAAATTATTTCAAATGGAATGCAATACCGATCGTGTAGGTCCCTAATTTAAAAAAGACCTCTTTGTTATTTTATAAAATCTTTTTATTTATTATTATTTTTCTAGTTCCCAGTACATGTGAACACAGCTGTTCTTCAAAGTTCTTGTTCACATTTAGACATAACATTTTTGTCGTTACAAATACATGTACATGTACGTTTATGTCGTGCATGTAATTTTTATTCCTCCATGTTGTAAAGTGTACACAATATGCATGTACAAGTGCTGTACATGTACTTTGTGTGTGTACATCAACTCCCGTACATGTACAAAAATATGTGTACACGTAGATGTATATTGCCAGCATGTCCATGTATGCAGCCGACATGTACATGTGCATCCAAATTGGACAGTTGGTCACAGATGTACTCAGGTACCAGTTTACATGGATGGACATGTGGGGTTCCTGTCGCTACCATACATGTACATGTATGTCTGGGCACTTGGTTTTTTGAGTTTTTTTTGCATTGCTTACAGTTCGCAGACTCAGTCACACACGTTCGAGTGACCTTTTCATAAATAAATGTCATCTCATGACTTCAACATCCCCTACCATGCACATTCATTTATAACGTTGACTGTATCAGTAAACATGTGGTGAACAGGTGGCATACTGTGTATGCCAAAATTAGATAGTGAGCTACTTGTGCTGCATCATGTAGTGCCTGTTTTCTGTAGTAGCCTCAAGGGGATTCCCCGTTTTTATATTCCCTCACACCTTTAAATGTCAACTCTGATCATGTGTATTAACAGTTCCAGGAAGCTGCTTCGGACATCATGTACATGTAGTATACATGTACAACAGATTTTTTTGGTAATATGACATATTGCATGTATATATGCAATACATGTACACAAGGGCAAAGTATCCGTATAATACAGTATATGTACTTGTAGTTAATATTCTTGTTAGACTGCAGTGAATACGCACGTTCATGTACATGTATCACTATTTGTTTTGTGCACGCCTTACAGTTTACCGCTGGAATGGTCTCGTATAAAAAATAAACATATAAAAGTCCCAGTTCTTATCCGTTGCGGTCATTTAAAAATTTGTTAGACAAAATAGTATAATAAATGTCCCTTGCCTTCACCATTGGCATTATCAATGTCCATTTTCTCCTGATCCTATCTTAAATGAACGTTTAAGACCGACCTAGCACATCATATTTATTTCTTTATGAATATTGAATCTGATTTTGTCACATGTACATGTGTGAAAAAAGAAACATTGGCTATCATAATCACCCCGCCCTGAGATTTCGGGAGCCCTATTAAAGAATGTTTTATTGACAACAGAACCATTCCCCCTCCCCCCCCAAAAAAATAAAGAATATATAAAATTACCAACCTGAACTTGGGGGGTATAAAATAGAAAACAAGTATTTGGAGGGCCTTGTGGAACTGATTTGGT
Organism: Acanthaster planci; assembly: GCF_001949145.1. The sequence continues at coordinate 1,433,810 of NW_019091396.1, forward strand.
ATTTTTTAACAAATTAAAGTTCGTCAGTTAGTAGGCAAGTGATGTACAATGTAAATGTACATGCACATGATGTAAATTGTGGATAATTCCAGAAATTAGGGGTCCTTTTTTTGTGTGTCCCTGTCACATTTGACATATGATTTTGGAAATTCAAGAGTGATGAATTAATGCAAATTACCTACCAAACAAACAGTAATAGTTTGAAATCAATTCCTTTGATATTTCCATGTCAAATAACAAAGGTCAGATGTACATGTAACATGGACACAAAAATGTCACCCTTTTGGACCCATAATTTCTGGAATTACCCGTGTAAACATAACAAGGTACCTGTAACTGGTTTCACACTACGCTTCTACCGGGGTATTCTGGGGGTTATAAAAAAAAAATAACCCTGAGAATACCTGGGTAATTCTAAGTGTTCACACTGCCCTTCTCGGGGTTAGAAATTCTCCAGGTTAACTGCCTCAAAATCCTACTAATTAACCTGGTTATGTTTTAACCCTACTCGCAACGTGGGTTAACCCACCAATCTCGGGGTTAACAGTGGCCTTGAGACAATTCATCGGGTTACCTTCGGAAGTATGAACGTTCGCTGGGTTTCCGTCAACGCAGATTTTCTCATCAAATAGATAGGACGGCACATGCGCAACCAGCGCTGCCCTCATCTCCATGGCCTCAGGCCTGGTGCTGCTGATGTCCACTGTGGCTGGTATCTTGTCGTTTTTATACATGTATTTCATATAGAGGACACCAGTCTTTTTGTATACAAACGCCATTATTATTTGTAAGGCACAAGTTGTGACCTCATGCTGCACGCATGACATGTCACGGGTATGTGTCTGTACTTAAATTGCATGCACATGGACAGTGTACATATTATTTATTATTATTATCTCCGGGTTGCCCCGACTGAATTGTGAGCACGGTTACAAATTACTCAGCTTTGCACAAAAGTGGGCATGCTAAATATCCTGGGTGAAGTTTGGAAGTGTGAAACCGATTCTCTGGGTAAGTTTATACCCAAGTATGAATAACAACCCTGGTGAATAAATTACAGGGGTACAGCCAAACAAGTGTGAAACCCGCTCGTATCATGTATACAGAAAGTAGGTCATGCTAAACTGTGGTTCATGATAGTGCACATTTTTCACCCTGTCTGGTTGGGTGTGTGAATAAACCCAAAGGTCATTTGATTGGAGGTCATTGAGGTCATCACTCAGGGGCACTTAGCCCAGCTAGCAGTGGGCTTGGAAACACTCGGACAAGGGGTGGGTTTGAAAAGTACTATGTATGTACTGTATACCTGTGCATGTGCACAGGACTTAGTGATCCAAAGAGGTGTTTCACTTTCATATGTACAGTGTAACATATACACAACATGTTTAACATGTACAGGCATCCCACAATATACATGTACATACATGTATACTGCAACAGTTTAATCAGCTAACATGGCTGCTATGCAGTGATTGAAGTAGAGTGTAAACCCAAAATTGCAGCTTCTGTTGAAAATCCCTGTTTGTGGTCAGTTCTACTTGTTGTTAAGATTAGGAACTCAAATTCAACATGACATTCAGTAAGTGCCAGTTTAAATTTATGAACATGTACATGAGTTACATGTGGGAAAGTCATACATTTGCTTGCTGCTCCTTTTGCACTGATTAAAGGGAATGATGCCTTGCCATCCATGGTTTGTTCATTTTTATATAAATATATATATTTGCAGTACCTTGTATGTACATACTGGTACATACATGTACATTTGTGTAGGGGATGCATGAAGAACCTGACTTTCCCAGCTACATGTATGCCTGCACTTGTGTGGGAGAGTTCTGCCACTGTTGTTGCTGTTATCAGCAAATTTGCGGTAAAATTGGAAATCCATACTTTGTCTGAAACCAATCAACCAAATTACTTCCCATGAAATTAGTGACATGGCAAAAAGTCAATTCTGCCATTATGACAGTCAAATCGCTTGGAAAGATCCACTTGAATTGAATTAATCATTTGAGGCTATAAATATTAATTTAGTTTTTGGTTGCTTTTTGTAGCAAAAAATAGGTATGTGTTGCCCAGAAAAAAAAATGTTTTGTATGATAATGTATGTGACTTCATAGTTTCCTCCTGTCCAAACTGGAAGGCTAGCAATGGCAGCACCTACTTGGGTGACTGGTTTGCACATGGAAACATGTGGGTATGAAGTGATGGCATGCATGCATACTTGTGGTCTGCCAGCATTGGAAAGGCAAGAATGCTGTTACAATATTTGGGCTTGGATGCCGTTCCTGTCCTTGCTTGCTCCTGTCACAGGGTGGCCCCAACCATGGGATCGGGTCGAGGTTGATATTGGTTGGACACACTGTCCCCCTGTTTACATAGCTAGGAGGCCAAACTCACAACATGCATGTACTTGAACTGGTACGTATGAGAAAATAAAAAATCATAGCAGATCCGATTTCTTGCTCGTGTTACCGTAGTATACATCCCTCAGTACCTTTGCATCAAGCAAAAAGGGGTCATCCGTGTAAGATTTTACATACACCATAGGGCAGTGATGTTTTGAAAAGAATGCTTGTTCGGGTGTCATTAAAGTTTGTTTTATCTCTCTTTTACAGGTTTAGAACACTCATCAGATGAAGATGAAGAGGACAGATGCTTTCCACACAGATACATGCCGAGATTCCCTGACTGTAGCAGTAGTGAAATCAGTATGAGGTACATACCGGTATCTGGCTTTTGTGTAGGTTTTCTCGGCCAGTTTCAGCAAAAATCCACTCCTTTTTAGCATTTTATGCTTTCACATTGGCACAGATGCTACGGTTTGTTTGTTTTGGGGGTTTCTTTTTCCTTATTCCGACATTCAGATTCGTTTTTCGTGCACTCTTTTTTTTTTTCTAGCTTTGCCATTATATTTCATTTCCATCATTCCACTTCATTGATTGGCATTCAGAGCTGAACTATCTTCGGTGTAATCTCTGCCGCCTTTTTTCAATAGGTACAGTCAAATTAAAACTTATCAAGGCATATAGGCTTAGGATGTTTTACCAGCGCGTAATTTTCCTTTTCATTGACAGTAAATTTATTTTGCATTCTGAACGTTAAGTTCGGGCATATTAGAGAAGTTAATTCCTTCATTCTTCTGTTGCAAGTCTTTGTGTATGATATTCTTATTCCATAATCTTTTTTTGTTATGATTGTGAATGATTCCTTTGTATCATTTAATTTTTATTTGTATGGGCATTTGTCTCTTGAGTCAAATCAGAAAGGTTTTCAGTTTGCTCTTTGTTGTGTGTAAAAAAAGTATAAGTTAACAAAAGCTCAGGGAAAATAATTTAGGGCAAACCTTATAACATGCAAAGAGACAAAAGAAAAAACTTGTTTACAGGCCTTTCTCTGCATTGCTGCCCAGGAAAGCGCTAATCAGTTTTCCCTTTCTGCAGTGTTCACTTTTCTGTAAGAACCCAGCCTCCACAATTTTAATTTTTTAATGAAGTCACTTTGACAAAAAGCTGTCCCACAGTCCACCGTTATAAACCTTTTTTTCCTTGGAAATCAGATTTTATATAGGAGTCCAAATGCCTTTATTTCTGGAACAAATTTGAATTCCCACTTGTAAGTGAAATAAGATTGCTTATTGAATAAGTTGAATGCCTGATCAACCTCTTTCTGAGCCCTTTGACGAATGTAAATGAACAAGATGACCTTTGGAATTTGGATGAACATATTTCCCGAAAGAATGTTCAGTGACAAAATCCAATGCCTGCTTTGAATTTTCAAATGCTTGTGTGAAGGATCATTCATTTTAAAACAAAATTATATGGGCCCTGTGTTAAATTGAATTACTTTTTTGCTGAAATTGGCCAGGAAACCTACAGCAGTCAACTTGAACTTTACACAGACTGCACATGTATTCATTCAACGGCAGCTGAATATTAAGCGGTGTGTAATTAAGCGGTGTGTAACGTAACTAAATGTGGAAGCCTGTTTTGCTGTGCTCATACAAGGAGCTTGCTGTGTCATTCCCCGTGTGTTGTGGCCTTTCCTTTCCTTTAAAATTGAGTCTTTAAATCTGAGTCTTTAAATATTTGCTTATACCATTTTACATCTTTCACAGTAATAGACAGAGGTCATCCTGAGCAGAGATCTAGCCATGCTCAGAATTAAGAAACGAGAAGGAATTTGTGTTCCTTTTGATCTTGACCACAGAGACACATGTTAATAGAACAAATAAATGCCTTATATGTGGAATTTTAAAATATACGGTACTTAGCATGTTACTTAGATATTATTTGTTTTGAGTGCTGTAATTCAAAGAAGGCAAAACATGTTCAGGGTAAAGCACTCGCAAAGGACCTCTTAAGAAGAGATGTCAAATCTATTTATCTACAACCGAAGTATTAATGTTTATTGTTCTCACTGAAACTTTGTCAGATGTGAGTGTTTTTTAATGGATATCTTGGTTCGATTTGCATTGCAGTAATTCCCCAGACAGACCCACCAGGCAGGAGCGTCTGAACGAGCTAAGTGCCCGCTTGAGGAGCCAGTGTGCCTGTCTAGTGCAGTCAGACCGCGGCCAGCGCAACCAGCGGCTCAGGGCCAAGAGGCTGTGCCTGGCCCTCATCAAGGCGGCCAGGGAGCACTCCTTTGGCACTGCAGTGTCCCTGCTGGGACTGCGCAGGCAGCCACTGACAAGGTGGGTGCCGACCAGTCAGACAGTTAGGGATTGATGGACACCCTAAACAAACAGGGATGGAGACTTGGCGAAGCGATATTGCAGGAAGAAGTCACTTGTAGCAGGCCTCGAATTTCATTTTATTTAGGGCATTGGTGGACTGGCTGAAATAAAGGGCACTAATGCCAAACATGAGGGCATTAATGCCATCAGCGTACCAAAGTTATGGGCAGTGATGCCATCCCAATTTTTTTTATATTTCACAAAAATCAATATTCATTCAGGTCTAAGAAAAGGTCTAAGTGCTCTAACCACTGACCGAATAAATCTATTGGTTCCGGTGGGCATCCTGTTCCAACAGAGGGCATTTTATGACAAATCAAACTTCACGAAACATGTTCCTGGGGCTAGTAATTCTTACCCTTTGGGTGGTACTGCCTGTCTTAGCATAATTGTTTCAGCACTGATTTGTGCTTAGCTCTGTGAATGTGGACACAGGCCCAGTTTCATTGCCATCCTAAGCAAGTAGAACGCTTATCAAATTTATGCACTGAGCAAAGCCACAAGTGGTATGCATTGCATTAACACTGTACCTTGCTGCTCGTTTCTGAAGAGGCTTGACAAATTTCTTAACTGAACAGCCCCTAGAAAGTACTGAGGAATTTTCAAGCTGGTGTGCTCTTACTTCAATAGACCGCCATTGGCCTTCGCGCTTGCTGTTTTATAGTCAAGCCCATTGCAAGTCCTTCACCAGTCATCCAATCTTAAGCCAAAAGCATTTGTTCACCATATTACTCGTGACTGGACTTGTGAGAGGACGTGCGATGGACTAGACTACAACGGTGTTTGTGTCTTGTTACCGAGAGCCTGCATTGCATACTCAGTTTGTATCTATTTTGTCTTCTACCAGACCCAAGGTAGAGCTCCCACCAGACAGGACCTGCATCAGCAAAGAGGAGGGCGGGGAGGCATGTCAGGAGGAGGCCATGCCGTACTCGAGACACTGCTATAGACGTATCCTTATCCAGATGATAGCCAGTAGAAGCACTGCATGATGTAGTGCACCAGCAGAGCTTTGCTTTTAGGATTGGGGTTTTACCTCTCGTTATCATTCTATGATGAGGGATTTGTGAATCGGAGTGAGATAGGCTTGTAAGTGAGTCTTCAAAGTGGAATTGTTTTCTTGTGTGCTGCACGTTAACACTGAAGAAAGAATGATTAATTACAGGATTATATGTAAGAAGATCATTTAAGTTCTTAGCACTAGTCCCTTGATGACAGACAGCCTACTGTCCAGAGCATAAGGGTTTTTTGTTCGAGGTTCTTTTCAAACTCACACAAATCCACACAAAAAAAGATTTTTGTGTCACAGGGTGTGACCTCCTGTTAGTCTTGTTTCCACCAGACTTGGGGTTTTTTTTTTTTGGCCTTTTCCTTAACTGCACCGTCTCTCAGACATACTGGAGGATGAGCACCAGGAGTTATTCCACCAGTGTTCAGCGGAGTTTCCAGGGGGCTTCCGCTGCATAGAGCCTGCCTTCGACATGCAGAACGACAACCCCTTGTGTCTTGAACACAGCAAGAGAATGGTGAGCTTTGTTGGGGGAGCCTAGGGAAATCTTTTCTTTTTTGAGGGTGCCAAATTCACTCCAAGTAGGAAGGAGCCACATCAGGTCATGGACTGGTTCTTATCAAAGCCCACACATGCTTTCTTCCCTTTCTGGTAAACCTACTTCTGCCAGGCACTGACTGCTTAATGGCCTTGTCAATGTTTTGACATTGGAAGTATACGATTTAGCTTAAAAGTGAGCATCTTGGCTGTAGGTTGGCATTATTTCACTGATGCAAAATATGTGTAATGCGCATGATACAGGCTCTGATAAGAGAGCATGGGATGCCAGAGGCCTTGTGAAACAAATAAGGCATGCTCTTCTTACCACATTCTGTGTAGATTTTCTGAAGAAAAATGTCTACATATAATGAACAGGGAAATGAAAGTAGTTGAAGTAATGACTAGTTCTTGATTTAGCATTCTCTGATCGGAAATAGAGCACAGTCTTGAGGCTATGACATTCAGGCTGGTGACCTGTTCTTGAGCCACATCTGAATCTGTTGTTTAGAGCTAGGTCTAGGTCTTCTCTCCATTGGTAATACATTGAGGGGCACTGACAGTAGACCTAGCTGTAGCTCTGGAAGCCTATTTTGGGCTTGACCTTGCTTAAGGAACCTGCTCCTGCTCTGCAGCATGCGGTAATCAAATCAGTAAATTACATAGTGCTTTCATCGGTGTACCAAAGCACTGCACATGATGCCATTACTCCTAATCGATGGGCTAATTTAATATTGGATCCATCTGGGCTCCCCGGGGGAACACACATAGCACATAGTGGATGCCTCTGGCAACGTCCCTCTGTAATCGTCCATGCGCACAGTGATCACAAACCCCACTCCCATTATGCTCATGTGATGCTGGAGAGACGGGGAGAAAGGCAAGTGATAGTGTTCACTTGACCCGAGGGATAATGTGCCGAGTCCAAGCATGTTCTTGAATCCACACCACAAAATTGCTTCAGCCATAAGATTGCCAATCAGTGTTCCTCACCACCAGTCCTCTGCACTTCTCGAGTTGATCTCAACTTTTTTTTTTCCCCAGAGCCCATAGAATTTGACCGCAGTGGCCAAGTAATTGTACTACAGTACTAATAGTTTCACTGGCACTGAAGCGCACTGTTGTATTCTTTTTGCGGAGTTGCACCTATCTTATTGCTTCCCTTGATTCCCAGATTTACTTGAAGGGTTACTGACATGGTAAAAGTTTGTTTTTGCTGTGAGGTCTTTTGAACTTTAACCCCACCGTCTTCCTGACCTTTGCAGCGACTGCAGCCGAAGCAGAAGAAGCCTCGAAAGAAGACAAAACCTTCTGCGCTGACAAGACCCAACAAGAAGAAGAAGATTCGTCGCAACGTGCGACCTCAGAAGCCAATACCTCCAGCAGGTAAGTAGGGCACCACACTCCAGTACCAAAATCCAAAGGATGTTGTTGTTGTTTTTTGTTTTTGTTTTTTCAAAATGGAAGGGGGAATAGAAGGAAGTGGTCTCAGTAGCAGATGCCAAAGGTCACACTTGTCGATAGTCACTGTTACAACCCAACACTTAATCTTATCAGTCCTGATTCGTCCAATTTCAATAAAATCTTCACATACCCTAGGGGACAGAGTTAACACCAGGCAAGTTTGAGCAATGATCACTTGTTACCACTGGCAGATGTTGTTTGGTATCTAGGATTATCTTTTGCAGGCAGGCTACTGGGGAAAGTTGATAAGTGGTCAACAGATATTTGTCGCTTGAACTTGCCTGCTGTTGTCAATTCCTACATTGTCACAGTATGGACAATGCTATACATGCGTGTAATTACTTGTGGCTTCTTGTGCCTACTGGTGGCCAACCCTTTAACTTTAACCCTAACACTCCTCAGTCCTCCAACAGGTGAAGTATTGAGGAGTGTTAGGGTTAACGGGAAAAAATGGCAATCTGATCATGGCTTTTTTTTGCCACGCAAACAAATTACCAGTTCCCCAGTCAAACAGCGGCTTGCCACCATCGTTCAACATCGTCATGTCACGCCCGAGCCTTCCAGAAGACATTGACCCCGGCGACATGAACCTTGACCTGGGCATTGACACCTCGGACCTGCGAATGACCTCGGATGCTGACAACTCGGACCTGAACTCGGAGGCCGGCGGCAGTGACCTATCGGAGATCTTGCCCAAGTTACCAATGGATATCCCCGATCTGGCTCTGTTTGAGTCGGAGGAGTTCACAAAGTTCGTCAAAGAGCATGAAGAAGGTGAGAAGTTGACATTTGCCATCGCCCATACTACTGTATGTTTGTTTCTTTGTCAGTCTTATTTTGGGGATATGAATTTTGCTGACAGTTTACCGAAGATAAGCCTGAAGATCCCATTGGCTTGAATTTGTAGACTTGAAAACACTGGGCACATGGGTTTTCTCTGCTTTCCGGAAAGTAAATTGAACTGAAATTTTTAATGAGGTTAGTTTTTGCCATTCTGCATTTGATTTTAAGTGTTTTGCTTACGGCCCTATGACAGTTCAAAGAATACGTTTACACGTGGGAACTCCATTTGAACACATTGCCATGGGCTACAAAATGAATCCAGAATCGTTGATTGTTTGTATCTGCAGCTGGTAAGAATGGAGATGGTGATTACATGCCCATACCAATGCCCACCAAGGAGGAGCAGGAGGAACTAGAACGGGCAATCCTGGAGGTCTCAAATACAGTCAACTCAGTGCAGGAATCCTTGGACCAGCTGTCCAAGCATTCTATGGACCGGCATTTACCCACCAGCAATGCCATGTTTGACGATCAGGACAACGGCGGCGACTCGGGCGACCAGGATGGGATGGACGGGCTGCCGCAAGACCTCCAGTCAGCTGCAAACCGGTTACTGCAGGACACCATGCGCCAGAATTCGGTGGACGCCATGGGAGCCTCTATGCACCACCCAGTAGACCTTGCCAACAGCGTGTCGACGAGTAATATGGTGGTGACTCAAGCAGCTGGCCCGCTGCATGTGATGACCAACATGTCAGGACAGGCTGGTTTCCATGACAGCGGGGGTCATTTTGGCGGAGTTGGAGACCTCATAGGTCAGAATCAGAATGCCTTGCCAGTGGGGCAGTTGCACGGCCAGCAGTTGGAGCCGTTGAGAATGCCCAACCCCGTCCTCATGGGCAATGGAATAGTCCAGATGAATAGTGCAATGTTGAACCTGCAGCGGCAGATAGCCAACTCGCCGCAGTCACCCCACGGCAACCCTATGTCACCTCATCATGTGCTGACACCCCACGGTGCACAGATCAGCAGTGCCATGCTGCAGCAGCCCAGAACATTGGCCGGGCAGCCCAGCCCCATGCACAGCCCGGCCATCTCGCTGACCTCCAGCAACAACCAGCAGATGTCACTCCCAAGCTTCCGACAGACCTGGAGCGTGGCGCCCTCCCCTACAGCACACCTGTTGGGCAACAGCAGCCTGCTGGGTGTGATGAATCAGCACAGTCCAGACTCCACCCCGAGCCACACCCCGAGCCACACCCCGAACCATGCCCCTACCCTCTACCCGCAGATGAATTTCACCCAGAAGCTTAGCTTCCCAACAATTGCCACTGATCTGGCCCTGCCCAAAACACTAGGGACTGCCTTCAACACAAACAACTCGGCCACCATCAATTCTGCCGGTCAGAATCACCTCAGTTATGTTACAAGTTTAGCACACACCCACGAAAGCAGCACTGAAAGTGTGGCCACCAGCTCAGTGGCATCAAACTTCACAACGAAAGCGAGTACAGTCACGTGATATACAGCGCTGACCCACACCACTTCTTGTTGGTCGTAAACTGCATCAACTGATGTTAACGGATTCTCTTAAAAACACTTCTGACTAGATCTGAGAAAAGCCAGACCATAGGAAACAAAACCGAAGAAGCCATATCTGAAAGAGTGTATGCAGAACAAACCAAAATGCATACTCGGATTGCAACTGTAGAAATAATTCTGTGAGCAAAAAAAAGACTAGGAAATCGATATTGTGCTACAATAAAAGTTTCTGGAAAATGGCACCCGGGTTATAATTCTGAGTTTGCCAATCTCTCAAACAAGCTGCTTTGGTCCTTTTCATTCTTAGATCCAATCAGATTTGGCTTGGATTTGTATCTTGATTCTGTATCTTCTGTTACAAGAAATGTATGTGCAGAAAATCCACTGGCTTATCTCTCAGTTGGACACATACATGCGTTTGTTGCCTGTGTAACTCATCCAAGAGCAGCTATTGAATTCTTCAAAAAAAGGAAAGAAGAACAGATCTTAAGTATTTAGTGAGTCTAAACTTGAGCTTATTTGGACATTGATATGGGTACACATGTACATTGCGGAGGCCTCACCAAATTTGATGTCTGCTTTGTTGGAAATGTTTTACTTTTTAGAGTCAGATTCATCAACTAGTGTTTCATAAACATGTTTGTTGTCTCTCTTGTTTATGTTCAAATTAAGCCAATGTTTTTGTATTATTTGTTTATAGGTCTTTTCTGCTTGCGTGTGTAAAGGTTTCTCCTTTTTTTTCTCAAGGTGAATACAACCAGAAAGGAATGTATGTATGCTGACAAGTGTTGGTAAAAGTTTCTTTCACATAACTTGCCTGTCCAGCTGTCATTAAAAAGCAATGATATTTCTGTTTACTTGGCCCCATGTCTTCACAATGATCACATTCTGTACATGTACATTGGTTTGAAATCATAAGCTGTTTGGCTGAAAAAAAAACAGAAGTCGCCATTTTGGCATGGACGTGGTAGTCGTACACCCATGCCCATAGCCCTTTACCGTGAGAGTAGCGCCACCTTCGGACTTTGGAACCAGAACGGCTGTTCATTATGTGTTGAGTACAGCTTTCAGCTTGCACTGACACCTAATCCACCATTTTGGTTGGAACAGTTGTGACACCCATGTCATAACGCTCCCTATAAAAACAGCTCTGCCCATGCCCAGTGATTTCATAAGTATTTAGTGTCTGAATAACCTTGCAGCAGCTGAAGTGAGACGTGCGCTGGGAAATTATGTACATGCATTTCCATCATGCTTAGTGAGTCATTTTCAGCTGATTCCGGGTAAATATGTACGCTGCACGGTTCTACTCCTCTCTCATCGTAGTAAAGTAAAGAGCACCTTCTCTACTTCACAGATTGTCCCCATTACTGATAGGAGTGCAGTGTGCGACCTTTAACCTTCATATTTTTAGTTTGCCAATGTTATTGAATTTGTTGAGATGTTATTTCTACTAAATTTAAATTTGTCTCTTGCCTTATACACGTGCTTCACTTGGAAGGGGGTTGGCATTGGTGACTGCTTACACATGTAATTTCCACATTGGGTATAAAATCTTCCAGCTCCTAAAATCCAATGTTCAGTTGTGTATTTTTTTTTCAAATATATTGTAGGTATGTTGAGTTTTGAAAAGGTTCTGTCGACTGTGTGGGGTTTTTTTAGTCTCTTCTGTATTTCGGTATTCCTGTGCAACGCATTGTTTGTCAAATTGTATTCATTAGTAAACTGAAGAAAGTTTTTTAAAAAAGTATTTCACAGATTTTGGAAGAATCTGCTGGCTGAAAAATGTAATGGTAGTCAACAATTTCTGTCCGAATTTTAAGCCCTTACTGTTACAGTTGAGCAAGTTTGAGATGAATTTGATTGAATTTACGGTCCCTCCTGTCCACCCTCAAGAAATCGTCACTTTCTGAACTGAACTTAACCCGATAGAGTCTAGTTGCCAAAAAAAAGGTTGCATGTTCACGTATTTAAAAACTTGAACAGTTGTGTGGTAATTGTGGGGGCTTTTATTGGTCTGTTTCAGATGAACATTGCCTGATTAATTCTTTGACACTTGAGCCCCAGACTTACCAGAAGGTATGCTGTTATACCTTAGCAGGTAGCAATGAACATAGTTCACTTTGTCCGTCGAACTGAGAGCTTACATGCCTCCAACATGGCGCTTTTTTATATCACATATACTATTTTTGCTGCAAGATTGTCTAAAATGCAATGAAATGTATACATTTATTAACAGACAACAAAAAAGCTGTACAAACTGTTTTAAATTGTTCATCTTATATCTTCTGCACTGATGCAACATGTTGGAGGGAATTTACATAAGAATTGATAGTATTTTTGTTATATTTGGGGGGGAAAAACCAGTGTATTGGAATTAGGGAACCATATGATTGGTTCGTTCAGGAGAAAAATGTATTTTGTGTAATTACGTTTTATATGAAAAATATATATGTATATTGTAATGCATCAACTTTGGTAGCAATAAGGATTGTTCTCCTGCACATTTGAACAAAAAAGGAAATTGTCACAGTGAAGACACATTGATCCATCCCCTGTCAACATGAGAAGGCCCATTTTGCAAAGTCATACATGCATGTAGATGTGTCCAGCATTTGTTCAACTGTATTTTGTGTGCAACACAAATTGTCGCTCTTTTTTAGTATTGCTGTTTTTATTTGCTCCTTTTGACAAGTTTGCTAGCTCCTACCATGTCACAACCCCTCTGAGGTTGTCACTGTAAATTCTGCTCGTAATCTGAAGTCAGAATAACCGTCATGTTGTTTCCTTTTTTCACCCTTGCTTACCCGTGGCCCCTTGATGTTGGAGGGATACTGTTTGTTTTCTGTTATGATTTGTTGTTTGTTTTTTAGTTGGTTATGTGGTTCTTTCGCCCATGACAGTTGTGTCTGACAATCTTGAAGTTTAGCTAGAAGGCATGAGCTTCAAAGAAGCAATTGAACTGCCGAACTTTTTGCACCCCCCCCAAAAAAAGCCCCCAAAAGGTTGATCAAACAACAGGGTTTGGTTTTGTTGCCATATCAAAGTAAGAGGAGACAATCACTTTCTGACTTCTGTTCTTCAATTGGCTCTGTCCCCAGGGTTGGCCCATGAGGAAGAAGCCATGAAGAAATTGGCAGGCAGTATGTGACATGTGGAGAGTTGATGCATTGAAACTGCATAACAGAAATTATTCGGGGATGACAGGAAAGAATGTTCCACATATTTAGTTGCTGTGGTCCAGTCGCTTTTGCTGAATTATTTCCAAGACATCTACCAGCAAACCTTGCGTTATTTCAATAAATTGTGAACAGTTTTCACATTTAGGGGGTGTGCATGCCTCAAGTTTGGTCTCAAAACATGCCAACCTTCTCAAGTGTGATGTTAACACCTGTTTTCCTCACCCATTCTGTTTGGTTTTGTTATACTGGATACACCTTGATGTGTTGAACTTTTTTTTTCTTTTTGGAGGATTCATTTTTGTACTTGGATTAACTTGAAATGCAGGGAATTTATTTTCATCCTAGACTCAATGTGGTATTTACAGAATTGAAAATACATTATTACATTAAGTAACATTTGAACACTGCCTGTCGTCTCATTTTATCTTCACCCAAACTTGACCCCATCTGTAAACCCCTCCCCTGGTCTGCTTTATCGTTTGCTTAATAATTACTCCAAGAAAAAGGGCACTATGGGCTCAACAACCATCATGTCCTAGCCCGTTTAGCCAGTCAAAATGGTATTTCATTTGTGTAAATTTCTGATATTCTTTCTTAATGAGATCTTCCTCTGATACGTCTTAGGAATCCACTTTTCATAGCCAGAAGGCGTCCAGTGTCTGTTCCTGGCTAGTGAGAATTAAGAGCAGCCGTTTTTACTCCAGACACCATCAATCATCAGGCGCGGACTGCGAAATGTTTTGAACACTCTTAAACACCAACTTGAATAAAGGCTATAGTCGTGGCCTTGGAGGATTTCTCAAATGAGAATACATTTAATAACCTTTCCTCCTCTTTAGCGCCTTCTGGATCCAGTCCACTAATTCAAGCCCCATTGAAAACATTGCATTGAAAATCGGCACTAGTGTTCTGGGCCCAATAACATACCTACCAACATCCCCGAGGTTTCTGAAACACAAATTAAATTATAGTCTGGTCCCTAATCTTTCCATTCCAATTTTTTGTGAGTTAACCTGCGACATTTTTAATTATTCCCACAAAACAAAATCACCTTCCAAAACATGATTTTTCCTGAAGTCTATTTTCGCCCATTTTTTAAGTGGAAACTCTCGACTTTCTCGGGCACTTAGGACCATTTTTCAACTGTACTTTTTTGCCATTCTGCTCTCAGATGAAAGCCCAAATACCAGAGAGTTGATCTGGCAGCGATTTATTGTACACAATCTCATCATTTTGGCGGCCAGACAATCTCCTTTCTCAAAAGATACTAGCTACAAATTGTCAATCCTAATTCTTTTTGAATTATTCTATGCACACACCGCACTCCTGGCCGGCCGGATATGATCGGTTTTTGAAAACTGGTATCCAAAACCCATTGATGTCATCCGCGTTTATGTTTCGGGCGTGTACCAGGGAAACATGACTCGAAATTTTTGACCGATTGGAGGCGCACTTCAGTGCAACGTCATCGATGTTCTCTGCCCTGTGTAACTTGTTGACCTGAGGAGGTTAGTATCAAATAATATCTATGAAATGTCCTAGTTTTCAAATTTCATGCTTAATTTGTGTGTAATAGCAACTCTATAAGGAGGATACCAGACAAAGGTACCTAAACTGTGGAACTCGTTAGAATTGTTTGTGTTTGTTTGAAAGAATTTGCCTAATTTCCCAGTCTTCGCACAGCTGGCATAGCCTACATGTCATGCTTGTAACGTAAGTGCGTGACTGTGGTCAGTGTAGGCTCCTAGGTAGCCCCACTAGTGTGGCACGGACTCTCACTCCCGATCCATCCTTAGCCACACATCCGTATGCGCAATTTCGTGTCGGCGAAATGAACATTTTTGGCGCACCAACTTATAATCGTGGGCGCAATTTCTTTTGCACACTAACATGATTCTTGACCTTTCCGTTTTCTAAATACCATTTATTGAATGATTTCACTCACGTTATTCAGGTATTTTGCAGTCTTTTTTCCTCCATCCATTTAATCTAACGGGCCCCCTCTCCCAGTCGCCATCTTTAAAATAAGGTCGTTGAGCATTACGTCACTTGACCCCTCATCGTCTAAACGGCTGTTCCATGTCAAGACATCTGAACTGCTGCCCAAGTTTTGGAAGAGTCCATTGGTACATGTAGTATCTTATCGCTCAGTCCGTTTATTACATGTCTTAACATGGAACAGCCGTTTAGACGATGAGGGGTCAAGTGACGTAATGCTCAACGACCTTATTTTAAAGATGGCGACTGTGAGAGTGGCCCCGTTAGATTAAATGGATGAAGGAAAAAAGACTGCAAAATACCTGAATAACGTGAGTGAAATCATTCAATAAATGGTATTTAGAAAACGGAAAGGTCAAGAATCATGTTAGTGTGCAAAAGAAATTGCGCCCACGATTATAAGTTGGTGCGCCAAAAATGTTCATTTTGCCGACACGAAATTGCGCATACGGATGTGTGGCTAAGGATGGATCGGGAGTGAGAGTCCGTCCCACACTAGTGGGGCTAGCTCCTAGGCGGCATGGCGGGGTGTCGGTCACTTCTCATTTCCATTTGCTCCATCCCTACTTCGCCCAATTTCCACTTCCCCAATTTCCACTTCACCCCACCGATTATCGTTCATTCTGTTCTTTAGTAACAGAGGCATAAGGCTTGCAACAAATAAAAACATCAACGTTTGAGTAACCAAATAACAGTAGGAGAATCGTACTTGCAAAGGCCAAAACTACCTGACCTTAGTTTTTCAGCGAAACCCTAAAATTTTTGTTGGCAACTCAGAGAAAACAAGTTTAACTTTCCACTTTTTAGCAATTGACGGGCCAGATTTCCTTATTTTTCTTCCTTTCGCAAGTGCTGATTTTTCCTTTTTGTTTTTTCTTTTCATTTCCTATCGACCGACATGCCACAGTACTCGAACGCTGTAATGGTGCACGTACATGTACATGTAAATGTGCTTGCACGTGTATGCCCCATACGTGTGTGCGTACAGTGTATACAGATCTTACCATGCAGTCATTGTGCTGTGATTGGCTGCCAGTGAAATATCAATATTCATATGTGTGTCAGTGGGACTCGTTGCAGCCATTCCTATGTGAGCAGAACTATTGGCAAACAAGCTCCACTATAACTCATAGTAGCATACATTTTATTGTAACTTTGCAGCTTGAAGTAAGGTTAGTAGTAGCATTTTGCTTTCGTTGACAGAGGGCTTTGTGACAACCAGTGTGGGGCATGCAAAGTTCTTGTGTCACGCATTCTCGCGTGGTTTTGCATCGTTTTGTATGGACTTTCAAATTATTTTTGGACATAAAGTCATTGTAATATCAGTGCAACACATGTACAAATTGTCCAAAGAGGTTCTGACTCAGATAGAGCCTTTGATAAGACAAGAAATGGACCGTAGACGTGACGGGCAGGCAACATAACACCCAGTCTGCGCCCGGAGAATCCAAATGCCTGTCAAGCAGTGTACATGTACATGATGTACACGTGCGATGTGCATTATTTCAAGAACTACGTGTATGCTCAGATCAGGAGGGAAAAGTGCCAACTCACTCTACAAACCTCGTGGACTTCACAATTTTGGCATACCTAGTACTAGTTCATTTGGAAGGAGTTCCATTTACGAACAACACTTCATGCCTCTGTGCACAAACTTACAAGACTTTTCTGAAAAAAGAACCAGTTTTCTAAGTAAATGCTTCAGAATTTTCTCAGCTATATTTCAATTTTAGGATGTTTTCACTTTGTAATGTCTGTTATAATATGTTAAGGGAAAATTAATGTTGTCCATATACATGTATGTAACTCTTTCCATTAATTATAGCCTCTTCAGGAATTTCAGACAAATATGAAGAAAATGTAAAATTAAAAATATGCATAGCCTAAATTGTAAGAAAGAAAAAAGTAAGGGGGTGGCCGGGTATTCCGCAATTGAGCTGGAATTTCTCTGCTGTTACTGCTGTTTACCCCGTAAGATTTCCCGAGATTTTCCAGGATACGTTTTCATATCGGTGGTGGGGGTCGTTTACATTACAGCCCATTAAAATAGTGAAAATTTACAAGAATTTTCCTTACCCTCACCACGGAACACTGACAGCAGCTGGTCACCCAGTCATGTCAGTTGAAAGGTCATTATGTCAGTATGGCAGCTTTACCAATGACAACGTGGCTTCCATCTCTTTCTTTTGGTTTCCTTTTGATCTCGAATGAAATATGAATTTTAATTGGTCAAACTGCGTGTCGATGACCATGACCAACTTCAGCGCGGCTCCTATTCCATTACATCACGTAGACAGAAAATTTCATTAGCTAACACATTACATGTACTGAAAACAGTCATCGGGGTTGATGCACCGCTGATTAAAGTCCCATCTTTGCCCGATGTGAAAAGAACCTTTTTCTCAATGAACATTAATTATTATTTTGTCATGTTGGTGGCCAGTGCATTTCTACTACCTGGGAACTCACGGGCCTAAGATACATGTAGTAATAAATTGTTCTTGGTGTGATACTGTTATGTTTAGATTGGCCACATCAAACAGAACAGCAGCCATGGATCAAATTCAGCAGTTGGTGGACCCCGCCAGACAGTTTGCCAAGGACTCCGTCAGGCTGGTCAAAAGATGTACCAAGCCGGACAGAAAAGGTGGGCAGCAAGATACCTTGGGTAATCAGATTTGTAGCTCCAACCCTTCAGTGGTTCATGCACTAGCATAGCAATGCCAGCATTTTCATTATATTTCATTATGTGCCATGAAAATCTATTTTTATATTTTTTTACGATTTGGCATTAGAAGAGCTACATTTAAAAATATTTTGTGTAATTTTTATACTTAGACTCTGTTATCACACTGAGCATTCCTCAATGTAGATTTTAATTTTATTAAATTAAAGTGCATTCTTTGTTTAAAATTCTTTGTATTTTGTAGAATTCCAGAAGATTGCCATCGCGACAGCCATTGGTTTCTGCATCATGGGCTTTATCGGGTTCTTTGTCAAGCTAATACACATTCCAATCAACAATATCATTGTGTAAGTTTGCAAATTACTTTAGACATCCCGCTGTATCTTTCAGCTCAAAGCCACAGAGTTTCCAAAATGTGGCATCTGTGATACGATAGTTTACTCTCAAGCAGCACAGCAGACACTGTTGTCATATCTGCACTTGTGGAGATGTTCTTGCAGTGTTTTCTACCCAGTCTAGTCACATGAAAAATAAATATGAAAAATACCTGAAGTTGAAGCATTTTTCACGGTGGAGTTTAAAATTAGTAACTCTCCGTGGAAATGTTAAGCTTACGTTGCTTTTAGAGCACATCGTCCATCACAATTCATTAATCTTGTTTCAATTGTATTCCACGAATACACCGTGTAACTTTAAAATGTCTGCACCTGTCACATCTGTGAAGTTTTCTGTGTATGAATGTGAGGAATGTGTGCTGCAGTAATTCAAAATGGCGCCGTGGTTTCTGGGGATACTTGTAAGCATTTCTTAATGACCAGAAATGACCATTTGATAAGTGCATGTTATCAGAGCTGAGAATGAAGGCTGGGTCATACTTAGAGCAAATATGAAAGCAAAGCGAATATGATGTCATGAAGCCATTGCGGCAAATTCGCTGGAGTTTCAATGTGATCAACCTTTTCAAAGTCGCTGTGTGAATCTTTGATCTGACGTCACCGGGTTGCTTTTGTTTTTGTGTGAGCCATCCATGAGGAGATCTTTAACCACTTCATGCCAGGGTACCCAGTTTTGGGCACATAGGCTTTATACACAAAGCCGGGGCATATGCAGCAAGGTATGAGACGGAGAGAACCCCCCCCCCC